>CAUYQG010112494.1:0-11979 GCA_963574415.1 Tarsius wallacei | reverse complement strand
AAATCATGAATTTCGCAGCAACCTGGATGGAACTAGAGTCCATAATACTGAGTGACCTCTCACAGAAACAAAAAACTAAGTATCACATGTTCTCACTCATATAGTAGACCTTGATCACCCAACGTACTACCACAAGAAAATAACTGACAGTGGTGGGAAACTGGGGTGGGGGGCGATGGGATTAATGGTGATAAATATCTGTCTGGGGATGGGGAGACACCTCTAATCATCAAGGGTGCCTTAACGAAGCATTTTTGTATGCCTAACCCCTAACTGTACCCCATAATACCATAATAAAAAAAAAAAGAAAAAAAAATTTTTGTCCATTAATTACTGTGTAACCTTATTGTTTTTGCATTTGTATTTTAACTCATGCTGGGGTGAAGTTTATTTTATCTAAATTACTTGAAGGAAAAACACACAAGATATTACTTTGTATAGAAGGAAGCTCTAAATCAAGTGACCTGAGCTTTTCTTAAAAATAACTTCCAAATCCAAAATTAAAAATTTCAAAACATCAGCAATATATTGTTGATAAAATTTATTTTCTCTGTAGTTTCCATCTTCTTTGAGTGTAACTCAGAGGCAAATTAAAGAGATAATAATGGGGAACATTCAATTAAAAGCGAAGATATGCTAAACTTGTTTGAATTACAAGATAAGAAGAAAATATTATATAAAAGTATGTGTCTTAGAGTTGAGGAATTTGATGATTGAGCTTTGGAGCCAGAAGTACAATAAACAGACAAATTAGTTACAGATAAATTAGATACAGAATGAAATACATTGTTGAAACTTGCCTTTGTCTTCTTTCTTCATATTTGAAAAATAAATAAAGAACCATTTTTTTTCTCAATGAAGGTAAAAAAGGAGGACTAAAGTTTGCACTGTTTATATTTTGTTGATAGTTTAAATTGGCCCGTATGTCTGGGAATTGAAACAGTTATGTTTCCTAAGAACATCTTAGTAATCAGAGGCAATGTTATTTACAACACCCGATCAGTAACCCTAGCTTGGTGCAAAAGAATCATGGTAGAAAACACCACTATGAGATGTGATAGAAGAGTAATTCCTACAGGATGCCTAAGAGCAATCATTTGTCTTTTTGCTCCTTCTTCTCCTTTTCAGAATAAAATGAAAGTAAGCATACATTTGAGACATTTAGTTAAAATTATTCAGCATGTACACAGTAAAAGCACTATGTATGGTAAGTATGCATATAAAGTCTTTGACATATTTTGAAGCGATAAATCAGGAAATTATATTCTTTTTGAAAACAAATGTTTAATTAAACCATCATTTTAAAAGGGTGATGTTAAACTTTTAATGACTATATCAGGATTTATAAAAATGCTTCAGGAATGTTGTAGGACATAGCTTTTCATTTCTTTCACAGATAATTACAAAATTGATGTATATATTAAGAGTGAACATTTTGATAATTATTTATTCTTTCTATAGTATTTGAAAAGAATTGTATTTTGCAAATTTAATGATTGTGTTAATTAAAAATGCCAAAATATTTTTTCTGTGGTAAGAAAGACATAAATTTGGAAAAAAATATTTAACATTTTTATACCTGGAAACATTTGGCAAATATGACCAAGGACAGTGGAAGAGAGAGCCCCAACCTCACAATTTACCACAAGTGACATCTGCATTTATACACTATATGTTAGGACAGCGGAGGGAGAAACTTCATGCAGTATGTTTGGTGTCTTTTTTCATTTCATAAGCTTTGAAAGAAGTGTCAATTGTAACACTTTGAAACTTGAAATACATGACAGAAGCCTAAATTAATGGACAGTTTTTATGAATAATATATAGAACATAATGTATGTGCCACTCAGCACAATACCATTTATCTCAGAAAATTCACAATGAAGCTAGCATACAGAAAAAGCTAATATTACAGAAAATAACAAGTAAGCAATGCTTTTAAAGTAAAAGAATGGAAGGTAGGCAAACAGAAATGGAGATAACATAGTAAGAAAGATGTCCATATCCAAAAAAATTGAGGTGAATACATTAGATATTTGGGAGATATCCAGTAGTTACCCAGTAGCAGGGAAAACCAAAAGATGGTGTGTAGATTTAAAAAGGCAGGAAATGTTAAAGATACCAAGAAAGCAGACATTTAGTAAGTTATGGGTACAAAGATTAGTAAGAGACAATTTATCAAATATTTACACGATGACCTGAAAATAAAATGGAAAGGTTATTATATATATGGAATACAAATGTTAAAGCAAATTTATATTTTCTTTTTTTTTTTTTTTGAGTTGGAGTCTCACTCTGTCGCCCAGACTGGAGTGCAGTGGCCGCTCCCGGCCACCGCAGCCTTGACCTGCTGGGCTCTGGTGATCCTTCCGCCTCAGCCTTCCAAGTAGTTGGAACTGCAGGCGCACACTACCACGCCTGGCTAATTTTTTTTTAATTGTAGAGATGAGGTCTCGCCAAGTTGCCCAGGCGAGTCTCGAATCCGCAGGCTCAGGCAATCCACTCACCTTAGCCTCCCAAAGCGCAGGATTACAGGCTGAGCCACCAAGCCCAGCTGCAAATTTATATTTTCTAAGAATATGAATGAAATGTGAAGCCTCTCTGAATGTAGATAAGCCCACAGGCTTATACACTTACGCCTTCTAGCACATTTATGCACACACCAACGGAGGCTTAAAGCTGTGTGTTGGCAAGGAAATAATTTTCAGAAGTGAAAAGAGGGAAACTGATTAATTTGAAGATTAAAAATTTTTAGAAATGATTGTTCTGGTGATTACATTTTGGACATGATCTTGATTTATTTGGGCTTTTATTATTCATTTTGTCTCCTTTTGTAGGTTCTTTGGGTGGTACTTAATACCACAAATCACATATTTGTGGAAGTTATTTTGTATAAGTATAAAGTACTCACTGAATTAGAGGATGATGAACTAATGTGTTTATAGAAAATGAACTCACACCTGTAATCCCAGCACTTCAGGAAGTGGAAACAAGAGGACTGCCTGAGCTCATGGATTCGAGACTAGCCCGGGCAACATGGTGAGAACTCGTCTTTACAATAAATCAAAAAATTAGCTCGGCATGGTGGTGCCATGCCTGTAGTCCCAGCTACTTGGAAAACTGAGATGGCAGGATCACCTGAGCCCTGCATGTCAGGGCTGCGGTGTCTGTGAGCATGCCACTGCACTCCAACCTGGCTGATAGAGTGAGAACCCAACTCAAAAAAAAGAAAAAGAAAAGAAAATGAAGAATTAGGTTTGGGGTGGCTCCAGAGACAATATTTTTGACAACTGGTGAATACACAACCCTACTTATGTACCTATTTATTTTAACTAATGTCTAAATAAATCATTAATATGTGTGTTCTTATTTTTGAGGGAGCACTGTATGCTCTGTGTTTGCCTGTACGCTTGTGAAATGCATGATTTTTTTTTGTTTTCTTTTTCTTTTCTTTTCTTTTTAAAAAATGTGCTCAACACCTTCTTAAGCATTTCCTGTAGAGCTGGTCTGGAAGCAGCATATTCTCTTAGAGATTGGATGTCTGGGAAGGATTTTAATTCTCCATCACTGATAAAGCTTGGCTTTACTAGGTAGGAAATTCAACCAAGAAAAGGAAAACAGGGGTATCCAAATAAAAAAAAAAGAAGAGAATCCATCAAAAACCTCCTTGCACTGATAAATGACTTTGGTAAAGTTTTGAGGTACAAAATCAACATGCAAAAGACAGTTGCATTTCTATACATCTGCAACAAACAGGCAGAGAACCAGATAAATAGCACAGTTGCATTCACAATAGCTACACACACAAAGAAAATACCTTGACATCCTCCCAGCCAGAGAAGTGAGATACTTTACAACAAGAACTACAAAATACTGTTTATAGAAATCAAAGATATATGAGTGGTCATCGTACAGGAGAAGTTTGTGTCCCTCTTTGATCCCCACTTCGCCTGGTTTGAGATCAGGTACACTTATTGATGTTATGTAAACCTAATCCTGAATCATACTCCACATCTTTAAAATAAAATAAAATAAAGATGATGCAAAGAAATGGAAAAACCTCCTTTGCTCATGGATTGGAAGAATCAATATTGTAAAAATGTTCATCCTACTCAAGGTAAACTACACAATACCCATTAAATTCAAGGCAGTACCCATCAAATTACCAACATCATTCTCAGACCTGAAAAAGACAATACAGAACTCCATATGGGGAAAAAAAGAGCATGAATAACCAAAACAATCCTCAGCAAAATTTAAAAAAAGAAGTGGGAGGTATCACACTTCCAGACTTTAAACTTCACTATCAAGTTACAATAACCAAAACAGCCTGGTACTGGTACAAGAACAAGCAGAGAGTATGGAAGCAAAAACTTGCTCTCTTAACCAACTTATCTTCAACAAAGTCATTAATAAAAAAACCACTGGGGAAAGGAGAACTTATTTAGAAAATGGTACTGGGAAACCTGACTGGCCATATGCAGAAGAATGAAACTGGATCCCTACCTGTCACCATAAACAAAAATCAATCATATACAAAAATCAACTCTAACTGGATCAAAGACCTAAACATAAAACTCCAAACTATGAGAATCATAGAAGAAAACATAGGAAACACACTTATGCACATTGGTGTAGGCAACTAATCATATCTCCAAAAGCAAATACCATAAACATAATCAAGTGGGGTCTCATCAAACTGAAAAGCTTCTGCACAGCAAAAGAAACCATCAAGAAAGCAGGGAGACAACACACAGAATGGGAAAAATATTTGCTAATTGTGTGTCTGACAAGGACCTAAAATCCAGGATATACATCAAACTCAAATGAGTCAAAAGGAAAACAAAAACAAAAACAAACAGTCCGATTAAAAAGTCAGCCAAGGACATGAATAGATACTTCTCAAAAGAAGACATATGAATAGCCAACAGATACATGAAAAAAGTTCAGTCTCCAATCATCAGAGAAAGGCAAATCAAAACCACACTAAGATATCACCTAACTCCAGTAATTAATAAGTAAAAACCAACAGATGCTGACATATGTGTGCAGTAAATGGAATGCTTCTACACTGTTGGTGGGAGTGCAAACTAATTCAACCTCTATTGAAAACAGTGTGGTGATTACTAAAAGAACTAGAAATGGACCTTTCATACCATCCCACAATCTACCTTCTGGAAATATACCTGGAGGATCATAAATCATTCCACCAAAAAGACACGTGCACACACATATTTATTGACACATTATTTACAATAGCAAAAACATGGAACCAACCCCATTGCCCATCAGAAGTGGACTGGATAAAGAAAATGTGGTACATATACATGATGGGGTAGTACAGTCAAAAAGGACAAAATCATGGACTTTGCCGCAAATTGGATGGAGCTGGAGATCATCATACTCATTGACCTATCACAGAAACAAACTGAATACTACATGTTTTCACTCATAAGTGGGACCTGAACCTTCATCACAATAGCACAAGGAAGGGATCGGCAGTTGTGGGACGCTGCTGAGGGAAAGGGATACATCATACAATGAGTACCGGTCCTAAACCAGGGGAAGTGAGGACCAGTCAGAGACCCAAATTTCACCTGCATGTAGACTACTTTTGTTCCTAATCCTGACTTGTACTCCACATCTCTATAAGAAAATAAAATAAAAATAAATAAATAAGTATGAACTAATTCAAATGAAAGGCAGGAAAATGAAGATTAAAATGGTAATGGGGGAGTTTCTACATTAAACAACCTGAGCATATCTTTCACAGAAGTAACACGTTTTTGAAAATGTCAAAATATGTAGTGGTACATAATTAATAAAATTTACTTGACAGAAAGGATCTCTCTACATCAATTAAACTGACAAGACTTTTTAAAAGGAAGTAATAATGAGAGAATTGAATAACAAAAAAAACATGCTAAGCTTCATTTGGAAAAATAAGAGATGAGATAAAAACATGTGAACATCTGTATGTTGAAGTGGGGGACTTTAAACGTTGAGTGCTGACAACAAAGGTTGAAGAATTGAAGGTATAGGGTTCAAAGACCACCTCATGAATAGGAGAAAATTTGTTTTACTTCTGTCCACTTCTTGGTGCAAAAAGAGATAAGATTGAAACAGAGCTAATGAGAGAAATAAAAGAGCACCTCTTCTGGGATCAAAAATATCAGTGATTGATTTTGCGCTGGACCTTCAATCATTTTCTGAATAAAATACATGCTCACATCCATAAAAAGAGGTAAATTTTTAAAAGATGAGAAAGAAAAGAGTATAAATAATTTCCCCTTAAAATCTATCTTTAAATCATCCCTATGAAGTCTGCTAAATACATTAAAATGCATATATACCTAAACACCATTCTCTTGTAAACAGAATTATAATTGCAAGTGTCATTAAAAAGGAGGCTGTTAAACTTTTAATGAACATTAATGATGAAAGAAAGTCTTTTGACAACATCCTAGAACAAATGACTCTTGTATCATTTCCATAAAAATATTTAGAATTGTTATCATTGAATTTAATATAAGATATACAATTATTCCAAAAGCAAGAAAGGAATTTCAGGTTGTCAAAATGATAATTGTATCCATAAATTATGAAACAGAATGAAAACTTACTTTGGCTGGAAAGAACAAAAAACCAGGAATAATTTCGTTTCATATTTATATCTATCGCTTCTCGGCCTTTTGGCTAAGATCAAGTGTAGTATCTCTTCTTATCAGTTTAATGTTTGTATTTATGGAAACACTCGGTCTATATGTTTAAAGGTAGTTGAGTAATGAGGGTTAGGTTCACATTTAAAAATTTTTTAAAATATTTATCTCTTTTCTTATAGTCAGTATCTTTTAAATTGTAATTTGATATATATATACAGACCATCATAGCTACATACTGGGAATTGTACAATTGTGTACATAAACCATTTGCTCATCTCTTCTTTTGAAAAGCGTCTGTGTTTCCCCATGACTGTTCATTTCTGTAGCTTATAATTTTTATTTTGGAACATTCTATACACTAGATCATTCTACACTGGGCAATGACAGCTGTATCACCCCAGATAGAACTATATTTAACTTTTGAATTTTTTTATTTTAAAGATGTGGCGTACAATTCAGGGTTATATATACAAATGTTCATTATGCAGATACCCTTGTCGAGGTGTGCAGCCCCCTACCCTGGCAGTTTCCCTTAACTGCCAATCCACCCCCTCTCCCCTGGCAGTTTCCCATTACTGTCAATCCCTTTCTTATAGTATTATAATAATTTTTCAAAGTCTGCTTGTGAGTGAGAACATGTGGTACTCTGTTCAATGTTTCTATGATAACTCACTGAGTATGATAGACGCTAAATCCATCTGAGTTGGTGCGAAAGTCCACATGTTTGTCCTTCTTTATGGCTCCACTGTGTATATACACCACATTTTTAAAATCCAGTCCAGTTTTGATGGGCAGCAGGGTTGGTTCCATGTTTTTGCTATTGTGAATGGCAATGCAATAAACATTTGTGTGCAGGTATCTTTTTGGTAGAAGGATTTGTGTTCCTCCAGGTATATTCCCAATAAGGGGATTGCTGGGTCATATGGAAGGTCAATATCTAGTTTTTTCAGAAATTGCCACACTGATTTCCAAAGAGGTTGCAGTAGTTTACCTTCCCACTAGCAGTGTAGAAGCATTTCTTTTTCTCCGTATCCTTACCAGCATCTGTTGTTGTTTGTTTTATTAATGATGACCTTTTTTACTGGGGTTAGGTGGTATCACAATGTGGTGATTTGCATTTCTCTGATGATTAGTGAGGCTGAGCACTTTTTCATGTGTCTGTTGGCTGCCCACATATCTTCTTTAGAGAAGTGTTTATTCATGTATTTTGCCCTCTTTTTAATGGGTCTGTTTGTTTTTCTCTGCACATGTGAGTTCCTTGTAGATCCTAGATGTTAGGCCTTTGACAAAGCCTCCAAAAACAACCACTGGGGAGAGGAAAACCTATTCAGGGGAGAGGAGAACCTATTCAGTAAATGGTGCTGAGAAAACACATGCAGATCACATGCCGAAGATTGAAATCCACCCTTACCTATCACTATACACAAAAATTAACTCTAAATGGATCAAAGACCTAAATGTAAAAACCTCAAACTATAAGAATGTTAGAAAATGCAGGAGACACCCTTATGGAAATTGGAACTGGCAACCAATTCCTGATCAAATTCTCAAGTGCCCATTCCATAAGAGATAAGATAGACAAGTGGGACCTCATCAAACTGAAAAGCTTCTGCAAAGCAAAAAGAAACCATCAAGAGAGTGAGGAGACAACCCATAGTATGGGGAAAAAATATTTGCCAACTGTATATCTTACAGGTACACATTTAAGCAATAGCGAAGGAATTTACACAATTTTTAAAGAGACAATGCTTAGAGGAACTTCACTCAGCAAAATATAGTCTTCTATAATCTCTTAAGGTTTGGAGAATATCAAGAGCATAGTACTGGGTCCTTGAAATGGAAATATATGACTGAGGTCTTGTCACTGGATGTTTTTCTGAAATAGACACACTATTAAAATCATGTACCTAGCAGTCTATGTCCATTATATCACCAATATATTAGTTAATTATGGTAAGACTAGTGACAGAAGTTCTATGTTGGTAAATTTTCTGGAAATATTTACAGAATGGAAATTATGTGGCTATCAAATTAATGCCCTTCATCTCACCAATTTCTTAGTGAAGCTCTGGCAAAGGAAACAACACAGTGTAGAAACAATATGCAGAATGGAAGAAAGTATATATAAACTATCCATCCAAAAAGAGATTAAATACCAGACTCTGTTGGGAATGCAAACAACTCAACAACAACAACAAAACAATATAATTTTCAAATTGGGCAAAAGATCTGAATAGACATTTCTCAAGAGAAGACACACAAATGACCAACAGATATATGAATAAATGCTCAACAATGCTAATCACCAGGTAAATGCAAATTAAAATTACATAAATATGTCACATTATACCTGTTATAATGTCTATTATTGGAGAAATGGAAATTCTTATATAATGCTGGTTGAGTTATAAATTAGTACAATCATTATGGTAAACGGTATTGAGGTTTCTCAAAATCTAAAATTAGAACTACAATATGGTCCAGCAATCTCATTGCCAGATATCCATTCAACAGAAAGAAATCAGTATATTGAAGAGATCTCAGCCTTCCCATGTTTATTGCAGCACCATTCACAATAGTCAAGATATGAAATCAACCTAAGTTTTCATGAGTAGATGATGAACGGATAAGGAAAATGCTATGTGTATGTGTGTGTGTGTGTGTGTGTGTGTGTGTGTGTGTGTGTGTGTGTGTATAAACACAATATGGAATAGCATTTAGTCATGAAAAAAAAATCCTGTCATTTGTGGCAGCATGGATGGAACTGGAGGACATAGGTAAATGAAATTAACAAGATACTGAACTACGGTTTTCACGTGTTCTCACTTATATGTGGGAGCTTAAAAAAAGTTGAGCTCATGGAGGTAGAGAGTAGAGTAGTGGCTACCAAAATATGGGAGAGGCATGGACTAAGAAGGTAGGAAGAAAAGTTGATTAATGGACAAAAAATATATAGTTAAATAGAAGGAATAAGTACAGTTAGATAGGAGAAATATCCATAGTACAGTGGGACTATTATAGTTAATGTAAAATTACTACATAATTCAAAACAGTTAGAAAAGAAGACTTGGAATGTTGCAACCACAAATAAAAAGTAAATTTTTGAAGTGATGGATGCCCAATTACCCTGATTTGATCATTGCACATTGTATGCTTGTATCAAAACATCACATGCACTACAGAAATATGTACAATAATAATATATTAATTTTTAAAAAGCCATTTAAGATCTGCAAAACTAGATTTGTTGTAATTTTGTCTTTTTACAATGCAAGCCATGTGTCCTTCAGCTTAATGACTTCATGATACCGAGTTCTTACTCAAACTTAGGTAAAGCACCGAAAGACAGAGAAGTCAATTTTTATAGGAAAAGAAAGATAATGGAGTGAAAAGAGAAAAATGAAGAAGAATGGAGGAAAAAAACAGTAATAGACATTTAATGTGTGAGAAGATAAAACAAATTCCAGATGAGAATATCAGCTATCAGTGAGAATAAAGAGCCAACAGCTGGCATTTAGTCTAAAGGGTTGAAAGATCTGGAAATATTAAAGCCATCAAGAAAATAGCCATTCTAAAAGGGTTTGGGAGTAACAGGTTATAAGAAAACTTACCATGTCTTCTCAGAGGTCCATCTGAAAATAAAATTAAAAGAAAGATAAATATCATAAGAGGGAAATGGGGAGAAAATTAATATTCACCGAAAAACTATATTTAATTGTATTAGAATGCAGATAAAAATCCACATATAAATACACACATGAACCCACAGGCACACACAAAATGACTGAGGGCTTTCTTTTGACAAGTTCATACTACAAAAAATGAAAAAGCACCTATAAGGTGTAAATCAAAGAATTGAGGGTTGAGTGCAGGGTTTTAAGCCTGTAATCTCAGCACGTTGGGATCCCAAGGTGAGAGGATTGCCTGAGCCCAGAGTTTCAAGACCAGCCTAGGAAACTTGGCAAGACCTCGACTCTACAATAAAAAAAAAATTAACCAAGCGTGGTAGCATACACCTGTAGTTCGGGTCCATGCTGGGATCACTGTGAGCATTGCACTGCACTCCACTCCAACCTGGGTGGGCAACAGAGTGACGCTTCGACTAAAAAAAAAAGTATTGAGAATTGATTTTAGAAATATCAGTGCTGGTGGTTCCTTTTTAATGATAGTCTTTATGACTTTGGAAACTATTTAGGCTTCTATTTTTCATTATGTTTACCTTTATAAGTTCTATGAATGTTACTAAACCTGTACAGTCAATTTTCTTTATTTTGTATACACGTTGCATCAAGCCATCACAAATACTGAGTTGGTGAAAAATTGTAGGATTATGCTCCTAGATACCACTTTTCACAATATTTTTGTCCACCAATTACTACATAATATTTATTACATTTAAGTTTGTATTTTAACTTATGCTTGGGAGACACTTATGTAAATCATCTGAAGAGAAGAGACATGAGGTATTAATTTTCAGAAAATTGAGGTCTAAATAAAATGTCTTGAATACATCTCAGATAAAATATTTCCACAAGAAACTTGAAAATACCAAATTTCACAGAACTGTTCATGCAATTTATTGGACATAAAGGACCTGTCATCACTGACTATAACTGGAAGGCAAATCCAATAGGTCCTAGTGGGGGAAGCTGAATTAAAAGTAAAAATGCTAAACTTCAATTCAAATATGTAGCAAGAAAAAGTCATGTAGAAATAAATATTGTTAGGGTTAAGGAAGACAATCTTTGAGCTTGGAAGACAGAAGTACAAGAAAGAGATGAAACAGTAAGTACAGAGTAAAATACATTATTGGTACTTGCCTTTTTCATGATCATTCTTATCTGAAAAACAAAAGGATTTTAAAAAATCAATTCATTGAAATGAAAATAACATAGCAGGAAAGGAAGAGACCAGAAATTTGAAAGCCTTTTATAGTTTACTTTGTGAATCAAGTTGATTCGAACTTTGGACAATTTGTAGTCACATATATCCAAAGGCTACTTAACCAAACATAGATGATGTATTTTAACAAATTCCTTCCCTAGAGGAAGGACTAAACTGGAAATGATATAATAGAAGTTAAAACAGAATATCCTGTGAGATAAGCAATGGCTATCATTTGTCTTTCTTTGGGTTTTCTTTTTCAGAATAAAATGTAAAGAAGTATGCATAAGCCGGGCTCGGTGGCTCAGCCTGTAATCCCGCGCCTTGGGAGACTGAGGTGAGTGGATTGCCTGAGCCTGCGGGTTCGAGACCCGCCTGGGCAACTTGGTGAGACCTCATCTCTACAATAAATAAAAAAAATTAGCCGGGCGTG
>CAUYQG010112485.1:0-11070 GCA_963574415.1 Tarsius wallacei | reverse complement strand
GGCCACTGCACTCCAGTCTGGGCGACAGAGTGAGACTCCAACTCAAAAAAAAAAAAAATTATGAAAAACCAAGTGAGAAATAGGAGCCTCATGCTAGAGAGGGCATGGGATGGTTAAAGAAGGGATAAGGCAGCCAGGGTGAGTGGATAACGGTGTCTGTATTTTTTTCACTGGAGGTGGATGGATAGCTGGACTTCCCTTACTGCATTCAAAGTAACTGTGCAGATTACTATTCATCAACACATGGCAAGAGTCCACTGGGGGGTGGGGGGGGTGCTAGGAATAGCTAGGCTAGGTAGCTTGGGTTGGAGGAGGGTTAAGTTGAGAAGTGCTCTCCTTTCCACAAGGCTGTTTTGTTGAAGTCATTTCTGTCTGGATGTGACCCAGTCACTCTGTAAACATATCTGGAAGGAAAGTTCTCCCTGCAAGATGTCACAGGCCTCTGTTTTTCAACAAATATGTTCTGAGGGTCAGCTGTTTCATAAGATGCCCGTGGGTAGACAGCGTAACACTCCTGCTGGTTTGGAAACCCTCTGCTGTGCCCCATCTAACCTGCCCCATCTTAGGGCTGTCTCAATCTATTATTGAAAACTGCAACAAGGAGAAGACGGCGTGAGCAGAAGCCACAGGGCATACTACGTAGAAGTCTGGGGGCAGTGCTTTTCATGATAGGAACTGGTTGCATCTGTTGCTTCAATCAGGAGAGGCTGGGTGAGTGTCTAGATTGGCTGTTCCCGGAGTCAAGTGCAGCCCTGACTTATCTGCAGGAATTCCCGGACAGAGAGAGAGAACCACGTTTTGCTGAGTGATTTTATATCTGTCTCCTAGAGACTCAGATTAAAGTCAAATGAAAACTAATCTAATGAATAGGTTTTCAAAAAGATAAAGAGAGACCTTATGGCATGCAATCAATTTATCTCCACTACGGTATGAGTTTTTGTGTCTCCTCAAAATTCAAATGTTGAAACCTCATCCCTAAGGTGATGGTATTAGATGGGGGGGGAGGGCCTTGGGAAGGTGATTAGGTCACAAGGAGCCCCCTCCCCCCGCCGTGAATAGGATTAGGGCCCTTATAAAAAAGGGAGAACACACACAGAAGCTGTCATCTATGAAAAACAGGCCCTCACTAGACACTGAACCTACTGGTGCCTTAATCTTGGCCTTCCCAGCCTCCAGAACTGTGAGCAATAGATTTCTGTTGTTTCCAAATCACCCGGTCTAAGGTATTTTGTTATATAGCCTAAATGGACTAAGATAAACCTTTCCCTGGTCCCTGCTTATTCTGAGTTCTTATAAATTACTAACGAAGGAACAGTTTAAGAATTGAATATACATTTTTTCACTTTGTGTTTAGTTATGTCTTAAAGTACCATCATGGAAGAAAAATGTTCTATTTCTCTTAAAAAATGCCAAGCAGAAACCAAAGTAATATATAGTCTTAATTAGAAATATAAATACACAGTTTGGGCATCTTATAAAACTATATAAAGCCGCACACTTCAGAAATTCAGTAAGATTTCATGTATAACAGGCGACTATGAAACTAGCATGCATTTTTTATGCTTTGCATTAGAAGATATAATAAAAACGTATATAAAGGCTTTAATAGAAAAATACTAGTGAGTTATGGATAAAAACACTGATAGCATTTTCTATAAACATCAGTCGCCTTACATTCTGATGTGGTCCCTTCAAACATGAAAACAAGGGGAAAATGTACAGATAGTCAAATATATTTACTCTTTGTAAGAATTATAAATATTAATAGGAATGCAAAAAAAATGAGATCAATTTTTAGAGAAAAACAAAGCAAAAGGATAGTAAGTCAGTTCTCAGAGGCTGCTCTCCTAGCATGGCATTAAACACCCAAATATTCTGCCACTTTTTGGTAACTGCTAATGTCATTGTCAGATTGACCCCTGCCAGGTGATCTGTGAAGCGTAATAAATGTATTGCTACAGCCCCACAGAATTATTCAGGTGTGGCAGGAAAAGTCAGTTCAATATTAATCAAGCCTGTTAAACTCTATTCATACTTTGCATTTTGTCCTTTTGACGGTGGAGATGACCCAGTGCCGTCCCTGGAGCCCACAGTGTGTGAGGGCTCCCAGCACAGCCTGGCGTGTATTGGTTCGGGGACTGTCAGTCTGCCCCCAGCACTCCACTCACATATTCACAGCAGGCTGCTGCCTTGCCCTGGATGCCTGGATAATTACCCTGCACAGACCTGCAGTTGGTGGCTATATGCCACAGACAGATCTCTGTCCCCAGGGGCCGGCCACACACATACTATCTGACACCCCAGCACTACATGGGGCTGCCGTGATTTAGGGTCGGTCTCTCTCCTTTTCTTAGAGACACACACACTCTGCGGCACACACAAAGGTACATACGCTAGTTAAAGCCTTTTGCAACAGCAAGAGATTTCAACTCCAAGCTCATTCCACCCTTCAGTTTTATTTACTTTTTTGTAATTTAGAATAGAGCTAATTTCAAATTTCTCCCTAAGTGAGAGCTTATCACCAAATATGCTTTATTCATTCTTGGGAAGGGAAGACTTTCTTCAGAGTCTGGGTGTCTGGTTGACTGCTGTCTTTGCTGCACGATGAAGGCAATGAGAGACGGAGCAGCAGTGACCAGGGCAGGGCCAGATGTCTCAGTCTTCGGCAGGACTCTGAGGAGTGGTCAACCAACCTCACCTTCTGGAACAGGCCAGAACTGTGGGGCACTCCTATAAAGAGTTATATGTCCTCCCCATCGGGAAGGCTTGCAACCTATGGGTGCCAGGATGAGGAGAAGTCTCACACTATCAGTGACTCCGTGAAATCTGAAAAATGGGGGCCAATGGAGCACACCTTTGGGACCAAGAATATCTCCTAACTGGTTTTAACTGCCCCAGACAGCGGTGCTCAAGGCACGGAGCCTCTGCTTTCCTAAAGCCAGAGTAATCCCAGGATGAGAGAAAAACCACATGTTAAAAAAAATTCATAAGAAATGTCAGGAAATCACGACCCATTGGTCAACGGCATCCAAGAATGTGTTTCTGAAAAAACCTTAAACAAGTCTTTGATAGGTTGGACTGCATTATTTACTCAATTCTTCCTCTGGTCTCATGTGAATACCGAGAAACGGGCATACAGTAAGAGATCATGGTTACTGCTTCGATCATGTGTCCAACAGCACATGCCCGTTTCAGAGATAGAGCATGATTTGGAGTTTCTAGTATGGTGGCCATAGAGACCCACTTCCAATTTCTCATATAATTAAAAATATGCACGTTCATAGCAGCACACTGGGTAGGAGCAACCCAAATGTTCATCAACAGACAAACGGATAGACAAAATGTGGTCTGTCCATGCAATGAACTACCATTCAGCCTTAAAAAGGCTGACACATGCTATGACATGATGCCAAGTGAAATAAGCCAGACACAAAAGGACAAATGCTACATGACTCTGCTTATAGGAGGTACCTAGTCAGATTTTTGGAGACACTAAGTAGAATCCTGAGCTGTCAGGGGCTGGAAGGAGAGAGAATGAGGAATTCGTGTTTAATGGGTTCAGAGTTGCACTTTTTCAAGATAAAAGAAACAAAACTTCCGGAGGTGGACAGCGGTGATGTCCTTAATGTTACTGAACTACACACCAAAAAACGGTTAAGATGGTAAATTTTATGTTTCTCTCACCACAGTTAAAGCAAGGCATATAAATCTCGGAAGGAGAGTCCTCTTGGGAAAAATCAGACAGAAAAGTTATTTGCAACCAAAGAAAACATCAGAGAGGGCTCTGGCACCCTGGGCTAGCCACAGAGCTATGAGAGAATGGACAGACTTTGTCACACAATGCAAAGTCCCAATTCTTCTTCAGGACGAGAAGGGGCCTCTCTGCTGAGGGAGCAGTCTTGCCCCAGATGAAGCAAAATTCAGATTTACCCGCAGGAATGTGGGGAGTCCTTGTCCATAGTAGCCAACAGCAAAATAGTCAGGCTTGGGTCTTATCACCTTGACGATGTTTTCGTAAAATTGAGCCTGTTTTTTCTGGAGGAAAGAAAGAATATGCATGTCAGGTTTAAGTAGAATATCTGAATATTTGTTCCTCTGCGTTCTCCCAGTGGGTTCTTCAAGCTTTGGCGACTTTCTCAGGGTGGGAGTGTGAGGCAGGGGAAGTAGAATCCTGAGGTTCGCGCTTGAATTGAATCTCGTCCTATGGTTTTGACTTTACTTTCCACTCATCCTCCATCATTCAGTGAGCAGGCCAAATTCTGCAACCATTTGGGTGTTTTCAATGACCAAAGAGGTGCCACAGAAATGGGCTTGCTTCTGATGAAATGTCGGGCCCTTAGCATTTTTTAAATGGCATGGACCAGATACTGGGACACATTAGAGAAGAATTTAAAAGGACAGAATTGTTCTGTTATCAATCCAGGACAAACACTGTAACATCATTAAGGCGATCTGCTGAATACAGAAATGACACTTGAGGAGGCAGTAATTAAAAACTTACAGAGGCAAATTTTTGGGAGTAGGGGGGATGCCTGGAGCCTCTATGGCACAAGAAAGGTCTGGTGACTACCTGTCCCTCCCCCTCTGGTAGCAGGGGCCAGTTTTCAATGAGTGGAGACTCTCAGAGACTCTTGGGCTGTCAAGGCTACTATATACTGGGTCAACAGCTGTTTTAGATGCAATGCACTCACAGAAGTCTTAAAGTTTGGTTATAAGGGCTGACTTGGGAAGAAAAAGTGAATATTTATGGGCCAGAATCAACCAGCAAATAAGCTAAAACCATCTTCCAGGACAAAACAAAGGAACCTGGGCAAGACCACAGAATGCCTGAGGTGGATCCCAACACTGAAATGGAAAAAGAGATTCCCGAAAAACAAGCTGAGGTTGCCTGTGTTCATTTAAATGAAAGGAAATCAAGGCCTACCAGCAATTCGCTGAGTTGCTCATAATCAAACATTTCGTTTTCATACTGCTCAGCCAGCTCCTTGCCCAAGGCGATAGCTTCTTCCCACATCTGTGAGTTAAAATACAGAGAAAGAGAAACCCAAACCTGAATCGTGCAAAGGGTAAAACAGGAGTGCAACACAATCCCTCACAACAAAACAACTTAGAAATGCATGTGATTAAATTGAGAACTACCAGAATAATGTTGGAAAGAAATCTTTTCTAGAGGCTTCTGCCTTTGGCCCATGACCCGGCATCCGTTGGCTAAACGGGTCAACCACTGGCTCATTAATCATGTCAGCCTCTGGCCGTGGGCAGAGCAGTCCGTCGACCAGGCCTCACCCGCTCCTGCTGTTTTCATCCTCCTGCCACCTGTTGTGGCCCCGAAGCCCAGCTGTCACAGCGGCCTTGGAGCCAGGGAGAAGGAACCGCAGGCCAGAGAGAGACTGTGAGGAGTGTTTATGTGGAAACTGGGAGCTTAGTTTGGCTACTTTCTCAAAATGCCCCCTTCATGAACACTATGTTGAAAATCATCAACTGTCAGAAAGACCAGGGCATATTCCAACTCTAAATCAAAGCTTGCAGGAAGTTTACTCTATGGGTGCAAATATGCTGCGGGTTTAAAGCCTGCCATCATTTTGAAAAGGGGGAACTTTTTAGGGGAAATCATTTGTAACTGGCTTTCCAAGTAACTGGTTTATTAAAATGCGGATAAGCTTCTGACATGTGGAATAATTTGTCGATATAGAGGAGGCCTGAATTTCCCTTGGGAAAAATAGATTCATGACTTGAAAACGACACGAAAAATTCAGGAGAAATCACCCTCCTTCAGGAAGCCTTCCTGGTGGCTGCCTATACTCTCCTGCACAATGGCCCAAATTCCGCTACTTCAAGACTTGCAGTAATAAGCAGAAATTAGAATGCTCTGTTGTCATGACTCCTCCGAAACGGTAAGCCCTTGAAGGGAGGAGCTGAGTATTGTCAATCTGTAAAACGTCCGGAACTTATTTATTTATCTAGTAACCCAGGCTGGAGTGCAGCAGCAAAATCATAGCTCACTATAACCCTGAAGTCTTGGCCTTAAGCAATCCTCCCGAGTAGCTGGGACTCGAGCCGTGGGCCACCACAGCTGGATAATTTTCTAATTTTTTTTTTGTGGAGATGAGGTCTTGCTATGTTGTCCAGGTTGGCCTCAGACTTCTGGGCTCACATGATCCTCCCAAGTGCTGGGATTATAGGCATGAGCCACCATATTTGGCTTTCTAACTTAGGCCCAGCTGTCTGTGTTCGCTTGTTTAAGCCTTTCAATCACCTTGTCAGGTGGTGCAGATAAGGAATCTGAGGATGAGACAGGTAAATACCTTTCTCAAGGCATACAATGGAGAAGCGGTGGACTCGGCCCAGCTTGGCCTTTTTCAAAGTTCTTGCTCTTGAGGGCCACGTGGCAGCACCTGCTTCCTCACCCTCCTGCCGGGATGGATTTTAAAAGATCCAAGGCTGGTCCCGAACTCCAGGTTTCCATTGGGCATACAGGTGGCCATGCCCAAATTCAGGCCACATTTGGCCCTGAGCTCCCACTCGCCCGCTACTTTTTTTACCTTTTCTTGTTAGGATGACCCCATTGGAGTTCCTCCTTACTACTTAATCACCCAATAAACTTGACAGCGCTGTTTTTACTGAAATGCTTCAGAAATATTCTTGTCATAGCTACTACTTAAAGAAGCTGTCTGATATTCTTGATGAGAAAGAAATGACTCTAGAATAAGAGTTATATTTTAATACTTCGGATAACAAAATAAAAATAAGCCTCAAGTAGAAAAAGATTCCAGAGATAGGAGCAACGTCCAGGGAGGGGAGAAGGTGGCCTGAGATGTACAGCCTATCGTCCACACTCTGTTACCTGTTCCCTTCCCAGAATTCCCAGTCTGTCTTGCTCCTCCTGCTAAAGATTTAAAGTTGCCTCACACTCTCTGAATATCTCAATCAGCTGCTCTAAATCTTTGTGACGTCCTCTGCCAGAGTCCAGGCTCACATTTCTAGGAAGGGAGAACTCTCACTTTTAATGTTTTTTTAAAGCTCCAGTGACCAATTCTTTCCTTAACGTATTTCCACTTCAAAGAAAACATTACCTTGACTTGTAGGTCTCTTTCAGCGGATTTTTCTTTAGTTTTCAAGCCAATACATACTCTCTAGACTTCCTAGGATGTTAGGGCTTCTAATTCATTCTCGAGTAAAAGCTTAATCTACCTTTATCCTAAATGACAGACGAGATACTTTAGATACATATCAGAAGTAATTGTTTTTAAAAGAAATACAAGTCTCGAGTAAATATCTTATCCGACTCACCCCGGGGTTACATGGTTGTGTGCTCGATCAGATTTTCTATAAATATACATCCCTCCTTCCTCTCAGCACGTTTTAAAGGCTTCTGCATCAAGGAGATTTTCATCTACTTTTAATTGGATAGGGCTCTAAAGAGAAAATGGGTAATTCATACTTCCAACGTGAATACCCTGGAAAATGTTTCAGTGCCAGAGAGAAAACAGATCCAGTATGATCTAGATGTTAATTATCTCAGGGAAAGAATCACTTTAACCTTTGTGATGAACGCCCCATGGCTGGGCTCCATTCTTAGAAGTGCTCTAGGCTTACAAGGTTTACCCCGCCCCAGATGAAAAAGTTCCCATCAGCAGACAACGATGTTTTCTGATTCACAATCCTTAATCCAATTTACAGCATTTCTTGAAATTGTTGGTTGACTTGTAGCACAAAGCACATTGTTCCCGTGTCTGCTTTCCAGCAGACGGACATTAGCCAGGCTCTCTAAAGATGGCCATCTCTTCCCCATCTTTCTGAAGCTCCCTCTTTCAGGGAGTTCCATTTCTTCAAGTTCCGTGGATAGAAAACTTTATTTTACGATAAATCCCTTCCTTAGTTCCAAGACAGATGCAGCTGCAAAGAACACAGCAGGTACTGATAGCGTACAGAGACCCACGAGGTGATATGTTTGACCACTCTGATAGAATGACAACATTGATCTCACAGGACAAGGCAGTAGCACAGATGAAAGGCGAGATGCCAGCTGGGACGGTTGTCCTTCACTAATAATTCAGGCTGGGGATGACTCACCAGGACACTGGTGGGCGACTTTGGTTTAATTTGCTGACTATTAGTTGTAAGGAACTCACCAGTGAAGATGTTTTATGGGATGCTTGAATTTCAGACATTCTTCCAAAATTCATCTGTTTTCCCTGGAAGTTACTGGGAAGGAGTCATACTCAGTTACCCTCTGAATGTCCAAAGTCCCACACAGGTCTCTGACATGGAAATGGGTTAAAATCAATGGTGTGGAAGAATCCAGAGCTCTGGTGGAGGTCTCTAGGCCTTACAGGGGTCCTGATAGTCCAGGACTGGCATGAGGCCTTGTTTAGTCAATACTTTGCTCAAAGAGTGCTGAGCGTGAGAACACTCTTTTTGAGTGCGGCTCTGGCATCCCCGGGTCAGACTTGTGTCATCAAAAGGGCCAGGGTGATTCTAAGGGCAAGAGGGGCCCAGCTAGTCTTGGTGCTACCTGCAACCACTCCTTACGGAATGGAGACTCTTGCAAACACCTCCACTCTCTCCAGGCCCCTTGAGTCAAGTCCCATCCTTGTCTTGCTGGGGTTCCCAACTTGCTTCGACTGATCTGAGATCAACTTTTTGCAAAGGCCCTTCCAAGACAGTCAGGCCTGACTTGCCCGGCCCTAGCAATGACGCATTCTCTCTGTGGTCTGCAGTTCAAAGCTCACTGATCTTGCAGTAACAACGCCATCTTCTCCCCAAGGGGGCACAAGACAGAGCCAGCCACTTGCAGAAGGTGATCAGATGGGGCTGACTGCTCTCACTGGTGGGATAGGAAAACCATGGGATCTGGGACTTGAGCTGGAGTCAGGAAGCCTTCACGGAAAGATCCTTAAACGAACTCAATGAGGAATCCTGCCTTCTGGGATCATCAAGCACTCAAGAAGGTCCAGGTTATACAGGAATCACTGCCCACCTAACTTAAGCTCATCAGCATGGATTCTTCTTCTCACAGCAGTGGTTTATTAGTCAAAACAGAAAACGATTTGCTCAGCTTTTAATGTCCTGGAAGAAAAAGTGAGGAAAGAGTTTTTTTTTTAAAGTGATTTTGCATTTTTCTTCAGGCCAGGGTACGTGTAGTTCTGCAAAGGAAGACCTTGAAAAGCCCACAGCAGGCAGCAAAATATATGGGTGCCTCTTGTTCTCAGTGCTTGAGTTGGAAGGAAAAGGGACACTCTCTCACTCCTCCATTCCACAGGAAATTAGTGGGTATCTCTGAGGGAGTAGGCTCCAGAGGGAAGAGGAGCAGAGGAACAAGAGAGGCAAATGCAGACAGCTCTTTCAGAAGTGTTGTATTAATAGAAAGAAGATAAATAGGCAATCGCCAGACAGGGGAGTCAGAACAAGAGAGAACTTTTTTTCTTAAAGATGGGAGAAATCATGGCATGGTTGTTGATGGGCGAGCACGGGCCAACAGAGAACAAGATGAAGATGCTGAGAGGAGAGAGGGCAGACGTGCTGGTGAGATATCCTGGAATGGGAGGATCTGGGGCACAGATGGAGGAGCCACCTTGGCGGGGTGCACAAGGCGTCTGACCCTTGGGCTGGTTCACAAAGCTTGGGTCACAGCGAATAGAAAACCAGTTGTTTTTAAAAGAATAAATGAAGATATTCAACCTAAGAGCTATCCAGAGGGATTCATTCTCTCCTTAAAAGTATCCAGAGTATCCAGAGGGATTCATCCTCTCCTTAAAAGTCAGGCCACTCATGGTTGTGGAGGCCACCTGACACGGCCTTTTCATCCCCCATGAGGATAGGCTGCCATCTGCCGCTGGTCTCACTGGCTCACCCTTGGTGACCGCAGTGCTCTTACGGACCACCTTTGCCTGTCCCTTGTGTTCTCTGCCACCTCAAACTTCTCCTACTTCGGGCGCCTAGAGTTTGTTGAGGCATGTTGGTTTTAGAGAACTGCCGTACAAATGACCCCAAGCGGGAGATTAAAAACAAGAGATCTATGCTCCCGCAACTCTGAAATCAAGGTATTGGCATGGCCACGCTCCCTCGGGAAGCTCTAGGAGAGGATCTTTCCTTGCCTCTTCCAGCTTCTGGTGACTCCAGGTGCTCTCTGACGTGTGGCCACATGACTTCAACCTCTGTCCCTTTGTTCATGGGGACTTCTCCTCTGTATCTCTCTCTCTTTTTAAATATTTGATTTTAAAGATGTGGGGTACGATTCAGGATTAGGTATACAAATGGACATCGTACAGGTAAAGTTGGGGCCTCCCTTTGGTCCCCACTTTGCCTGGTACCCTTATTGATCAGGTATCCTTATTGATGCTGTGCTCCCCCGCCCCCGCCCCGGCAGTATCTCACTACTGCCAATCCCTATCTTATAGTATTATGCTAAATGTTTGGGGTCCACTTACGAGTGGTCCCATGGGGTACTCTATTCTTTGTTTTAGTGATAGAGCACTGGTGTGACTGACTCTAAATCCATCCAAGTTGCTGCGAAGTGCATATGTATGTCTTTCTTTATGGCTGCTTAATATTCCACTGTGTATATGTACCACAATGTTTTATCCTGCCCAGTTTCAATGGGCAGTATGGTTGGTTCCATGTTTTTGCTACTGTGAATAGTGCTGCAATGAACATGTGTGTGCAGGCATCTTTTTTGTAGTATGCTTTGAGTTCCTCCAGGTATATTCCCAGCAGGGGGATTGCTGGGTCATATGGAAAGTCAACGTCTAGTTCTAGAAATTGCCACACTGTTTTCCATAGAGGTTGAGCTAGTTTGTATTTCCACCAGCAGTGTAGGGGCATTCTCTTTTTTCCACATCCTCGCCAGCATCTGTTGTTGTTTGTGTTATTAATGATGGCCATTCTTACTGACGACGAGTGAGGCTAAGCATTTTTTCATATGTTGTTGGTTGCCTAAATATCTTCTTTTGAGAAGCGTTTATTCATGTTTTTTGCCCACTTTTTAATAGAGCTGTTTGTTTTTTTCCTTTTGGCACATTTGAGTTCCTTGTAGATTCTGGATGTTAGGCCTTTGCCAGATAAACAGTT
>CAUYQG010112483.1:0-37805 GCA_963574415.1 Tarsius wallacei | reverse complement strand
TAATTCTGCTTTTCATGCTTATCAGTTTGTTATTTATTTTATTCACAGTATTCTTTATTACTATTATCTCAGTTTATCAACTCCTTCATATTTTCCTTTTGTCTCTCCTCAATTCTTTTTATTCTCTCTATTAATGTCTTGGTATCTGGATTTGTAGTTTGAGAGCAGTCATTCTGGAGGCTCTTCATTGTTTGTGTTCCGGAGTCTGTTTTCTCAGTGTCTGACCTCCCAGAAGTCTGTGTGAGACCCATATTCTTCTTTTGGTTTTTCTTCATTTGTTTAGATTTTCCTCCCTCTCACTTTTTTTTTTCTCTTCTTTAATTCTGTTGTTCAGGGATGGTGGGGTTGCTTTTACTTCTGTTTGCTCAGCCTCCTATTCTTCCTCATGTGGATCCTCTGGCTTTGTTCAATTCTGAAGCTGGACTGTGGGTTGGGGGCTGTACTTTTTGCAGTTTTGAGATTTAATTGAGGGGGAAGCTATGATGCAAAACCTACCTACAGATCCCAGTATCCACCGACAGGTGTATGGGCACCCTGGAACCCACTTCCCATTGCCTTACAATCTGCCCATGCTTTGGGAGTATAGGTTTGCTCCATAGAAGCAAAATGAGGTAAGAAAAAAGAAAATAATGGAAAAGGAAGGGGCAAGAGGAAGATGGAGAGAGAGAAGAGTAGGAGGGAAAACAGACAGATGTAATAACTAACAAATGAAAAGAGACACACAGACAGAAAAGAGTAAAAAAAAAAAAAACTACAATATGCAGATAATCATACAAACACACAATCCAACAAAAACCTCCCTATTGATGTACTCTCCCCATACACAAACAGGAAGTCCAAAGAAAATAAAAAGAAAAATCAGTGAAATAACAGAAACAAAACAAGTATGAAAACGTTATCAAAAACAGAAAGATAAAAAAACTAAAACAAAAAATAAACAAAAGTGAACAAACAAACAGAAAAAAACAAGGAACCAAACTCACTCTGAGGTTGTTCCTATAAGTCCAACGTCCTTACAGCTCTGATCTCTAGTTCTTAGTGCAGGCTGATAGGGTTGCTCTCAATGCAGTCTGATGTGCTCACAGCTTGGGTCAGATGCCCCAGGCCTACTGTGGGAGGAGGGTGGATCAGATCTGGACTCATCTGGCTTGCTGCCTGTCAAGTCTACCACTCAGATCTGACCTATGTCTGATCCAGCATGGGGGAGGGGCTTCTGTCTCTCCCATTTTGATGAGATTACCTTAGGTCCCAAGTTGGATGCTGGGTGGAGGCGGATGGAACGGGCTGGGGCAATGCAGGTCTCTGCCTGGTCCTGGGACAGAGAAAATAGCTGCAGTCAGTGTCTCCTCACAGGGCATGGGGTTCCTCTCCGGCTCTCTCCGAACCTCTCCCTCCACTGATCAGATTCGGGGCTCCAGCTGAACTGCTATAACAGGTGACGGTGTGGGCCAGGTGCAAAGTGAGGAGAAACAGTTGGATTCAGGAGGCTTTTCTCAGGAAAGTCCCATGAACAGCAGATGATCTTGCACACCCACGTTCCAATCTCAGGGCAGTGGGGCTTGTAGTCACCTTCATAGGGGAGCCCAGGTGCATGAACCTGAATCTCCCTTCAGATGAACTTTCACTCTCCCACCAGTGCACACCTACTCCTACAGAGAGTCTTTATGGACACTTGCTTCTGCAAAGACTCTCACAGTCCAACCTGTCCAGTCGCCATCTTAAGCTCTTCCCCCCTTGTCTGAACCTTTCTTGGATGTGCTTTCAAAATAATTTTTCTTGCCTTCTTTACAGAGGTACTGAGAAGACAGTTAGAGTTAAGAATACATTGAAAGTGCTATGATGATATAAGTATTAAAACTATTAATAAATCTACAATCAGAAGGTGATAATTTTATAGTACATATAGATTCCAGTAGACCTATTCTTGTAATAGCCATTCTTGCATATTTATTGAATTTATACTCTTTTTATGTTTTTCTACTATTTTGTTATCAAACTGTGATTAAATGCATATGTTACCCCACCTTTAAGTAAATAAACAGTGCTGTGACAGGCTTATTATTCTGGAATTCATTTCTTTTTCAAATATTTATTGATGATAAATAGTTGCAAGGTATTCTGTCAGACATTATAAAAAACAGGAGAGATAAATCTTCCTGGAGCACTTAGAGTTCAGGAGGAATAAAAAGACTTCGAACAGAATATACTAATAATATCATATGCTAATACTGCTCCTGCATGCCGAACACAGTGATATGTTTTTTCTAATCTCAAAATCCTGCACAAAAGAGCATTATAATCCCCATTTTGCAGGTCAGAAAATTGCCTAAGGTCATATTGCTAATAAGGCGGCAGAGCTGGGTGAACGGTATAGAAAATAAGAAGATAGATTTCATTTTCAATATAGCATGTGACATTCCTTAAATAAATAACCAATATTATGAATATATACAGAGCACTAAGCTCTATAAAAGTTTTATAGCCAAACAATGCATGAATTTTAAGGATTAATTGAAAGCATTTTATTTATTCTTAGAATATGCCTGTTATATTAGCCTTAATAAAGTTCAGCTATCCAATTATCATATATCTATTTTATCCACCCCATCAAATATTTAATTTTTTCAGAAGCCTTTTTGTATGTATATTTCCTTATGAAATCCATGAGGATGATTAAGTTGTTTTTCCTAAAACCAAGACCAGATCCTGGCATGTTCAATAAATGCTGGGTGATTTAATGAATAGATTACCTTGAGAATGAAATGTTCTTATTCAGTGAATTAGAACCAAAAATGATTTCTTTTTCTAAAATTCTTAGTGCATGATAACATTTCATATTTCCATGTGAAAGAGATGGAATAGGAAAAAAAGACATATATTGTCAAAATTGAATGCAATATCATAAAATCCTTTGATTTTGATATTTACCACAAGGAATGGTAACAGAAATAAAGAGATCACTTTGATCAGTTGTTCACAAAGGGAGATTTGTAATTTTTTTGAACACATGATTAAAAAGTTTTAGCAATGGTGTGATAACTAGTTATCATAGGGATAAATTTCAACTCTGCATGCAGTAACATCATGATGGTATCTTGGTATAGCTTACAAATGTAGAGTACTCACATCATGGAAATTGACAAACAATACCAATCAGGTCTATGTTTTTGAGGAAAGATATATTGCATACTCTTGACGTCTACTCACACTTCGTGGGCAGAATTCAGAGACTCTAAATATCTGCAGTTCTCAGGAGAGTTTCTCACAACAAAGCCTTGCTCTATTTTTTTAATTATCTGAACTTAGACCCATCTCCATTTGCCATAAAAGGAAATGTAATTTTTCATGGTTTTGAAATATAATGAGTTTTCCAAGAATGTAACTGCCATGTAAACTGATGAAAGACTGAGCTTTGCTTAATTATCATTTTATGAAAATTTTTTATTGAAGGAAATAGACATTTATGCTATGTGAGTCACAACAACCCATGTCAATTTTTAATTGCAGCTGTGTCATTCAGTTTGGTTTTTTTTGTTGTTGTTTAGGTGTAAGCACCTTACTGCTTCAGCTGTCTTCTCTGTGGTTGTGACAGAACAGTTATACATTCAGATATATATCATTTTATCATGAAAAACTGTTTATTCCTCTTTTATATTATAGTCAATGCTTTCTATTGAATTTTTTGAAGTCAAGAGTATAGGCGGTTATATTATCTGTGAACTGCCTTTTAACATATAAAAGGAGAATGGATGCAGTTCAAACTCTTCATTTAACAGTGGGAAAAAAAAAAGAAACTTGGATTCAAAATTCAAAAAAAAAAAAAAGAAATAAAATACCTATTTCCAATAAAAAAAAAAAAAAACAGTGGAGAAAGTGTAAACTGAAGAGAAAAAATGACCTGACCCAAGTCACGAACTCACTGCATTCCAGTTTATGTCAATTTACCTATTTGCCATCCACTTTGAATAACGTTATGTTGGATTAATCTGTAATACTAAATACATACTATTTTTGAAAATGCACATTATCCTCGTAACTTATATCTGACAAAATCTCTGGTAAAATTTCACTGGATTAGAACAATATTACTTTGTTTAAACTACACGACATATTTATGCTCAATGGCATACAATGTATTTTTTTAATTAGATACAGAGCCCAAAATGATACCTCTGCATTTAGACCTTTATTACTTTTATAGCACCCCAGAATATTTCATATTTCTTACTTCATTGCGTTTGGGAAACCAGTTGCTTTGATTTGAAAAGGCTAGCTCATGCTACCACCTAGATACAAGTCACTTACCTGAATACTAGAGCTAGTGACTGCTGCGTATTGAGCTGACTATTTTGCTTCAACCTTTACCAGAGTGGTTGAACTGAAAAAAGAATAGAATGAAAACCTTTTTTCAATCTGCTATGTCAGCTAAAGCAAGTGAAAAAAATATGTAGTAGATGCATAAGGCAAAGTAAATGAGGACTGTTGCTGGAACTTTAGCACTGCACAATAAAGAAAAAAATGGCTTTGTATTCTAGGTCCCCATGGAGAACTGTTTATGAATATCATAGTAGTGCTGTTCTAAGCAAGGTAATTCTTCTCATACCAGCTTTCTCTTGTTCAAGGTCATAGCTAAGAGTAGAATGAAATTAGCATAATGGTTTAAAATATAGGTCCAGTGAATTCAGGTTAAATTCTTAAACTTCAGGTTGATTTTTTTTTTTACAACCTGCTTCTACATTTTGGCATGTGCAATGAGGAAATGTAGTCTAAGTATTTTCCTGTACTTGAATCAGCATACTTTAAAGTTGCTAATGGGAGGCATGCAAATTCAAGTTCCAGAATTTAAAAGGTTGGACATTATCATCTGTTTTCTTCTCTCTCTGTAAGTTTGAAAATCTTTAGACTAGAGCCAACATGTTATTCTCAATACGATGCTTTTTTCCTCTTTTATGTAACATAAAAAGTGGGTATTTTATTCACTTGGCTGTGACACTCATTTCATCTATTTATGCAATTGCACTTTCATATATACTAAAGCCAGCTCAAATTCTTCCTCCTCCAATGTCCTCTTTCAAGGACTTCTTAGAGCACTGAGTATATGCTAACACAAAATAAGAATCTCCCAATAGGAAATATTGCTAGCACCATTCCCAAATTTATTTCTTCTAAATATCACTTTATTCTTGGAGTATCACAAAAGATATTTGTCCATTTTACAAACTTTTAAAATACTGCTTTTTTACATGACTTGCTTTCTTTTTGATAGTTTCAGACATGCAAATACCAAGTTCCCCTATCATAATATGTCTTTTCAAGGAAGGGGCCAATTCTCATTCTTTGCCTGGCAAGGTTAACACAGTTAATAAAAAGCTGTTCAATCTTCTTGATTTTACTGTATAATTAGATATAACTCATTACAGAAGTTGCCTTTCTCTTTGATTCATATATTTATGTACAGCATCATTATTGTAGATGATATTTTTAAAAAGCAGCCCAAAGACATCAACATGCAAAAGAAAAAAAGAATACTGTCTAATTAATGAATGTGAACTTTTACATCACTATTTATTATTACAGTTTCCCCAATCAGGCTGTGTCCTCAGACCTTTTTATCATAAAGAGAAAAGCAAGGGCCCATAAAAAGAGAGTTTTGAAGACTGGCAATATGACATTGTCATATTTTTCTGTAAAATAATATTTCTTTCACCATGTGGTCTTGTGGTAGATAACTAAAAAGTAAAGGTCTTTTCATGTTTAAAGTCATGTTGATGAATGTGTGTATGTAATTGTATTTTGCATAACCAAATCTAACACAGGGATTTTAAAAAAAATCAAAAAGCACATTAGTCAACTGAGATGACCCTTTGTATACTCCCTTAAATGAAGTGGAATTTAAAGTTCCTGTGGATATAAATATATATCTGAAAATATTGGCTTTTGGATTCATAGATAGATCTAGATATATCCTGCTTAGAGAGGAAAAATAATCAGTAGTAATTATCAGTATGTTCAGTGGAGACTTGATCTTGAGAACAGATTAGGTAACAAGTTTTCAGGACGGAAGCAAATGGTTGGTCTAGAACCCCATAAATCCCTCCTGCGTAAGGTGAAGATTATCCCTTCATCTCTCAGCTATGAGATTCAGAAAGGTTGGGAGTTAAGTAGCCAAGACAGAACTAGAACCCAAATCCTCTAGGTCTTACTTCAGTCTCCTTTGAGAATTGTTGTTCTAGAAATAACCGTAACTGTAATAGCTGGTTCTGTAACTTTGAACCAGCTTCCCTGGCATCTAAACATTTGATCTTTATCGTTTTAGCAAGCAATATTTTTAATGAGCTATGAGCTTCAGTTTCTCCAGGGTAAACAGAGGAAATCAAACACCTTCAGACATAGAATGATAACAATTCTGGTATTGAATCTTATAGGTACAACTCAGGTTCTGTGCTGAAAATAGATACTCGACACATTTTAAAAATATATTTTGTCTTTAAGTATCAGTAGTTGAAAATATTTTAAACAACTGGATCAAAACAACTGTAGCTTAGTGAGATTTGAAAATGTTTTACTATTTTAATTCTCTAGCAAACAAGCCAAAGGAGGTTTACTTGGAAAGTAAATGACTGTGACATTTTCAGCTTATATGCTTACAAAGTGACAAAGCAGAAAATACTGACATATTTAAAATTTTCTTATCAGAAAAGGAAAACACTGCACTTGTATTGTTATTTTGGGTAATAGTTAACAATTCTGAAAAGAAACTTATTTCCTTTTTTGCTTAGTTCACTGCTTTCAGCTTGCAGCTTCTTTTTATTCTCACACATGATCTGTTCCTACAAGTAGGGAAAATTAGATGAGGATTGGAAAATGAATGAAAACTTCAATGGAAGTAACTGCATGGTGAAATAATTCAAGATTCTAGAAAAAGAAAAGATAATATTGGCAAGATATGGTTGAAGAAAATGAATTCTAAGAAAGTGGATTCCAACAGGCTTAGTCTAATATTGTGAAATGGAAGAACTAAAATAAACAGAGAAAAGCAATTATGTGTAAAAATAACTTATAAGACCTGAATTCTCCCCAATTCTAGACAAAATGGTATGCAAATACATATCTGTATATATATATATATATTAAAATGGATAAATCCATAATGATCCAGAAGACAGAAGAACAATTTGGAATAATATGATACTCTAAAATTTAACTTGTCAACAAAAAGTATTTAGAAGTAGAAAAGTATGGAAGGACCAAACTGAGGCTCAAACTTTACTTGTACCATGGCCATTTGTATACCTAACCCTGAATTGTGCCCCACATCTTTAAAATAAAAAGATTTTAAAAAAAGAAAAATATGGAAGGGACAAAACACAGGACTTCCCAAGTAAAATGAATATGTTATATGTTGAGTTGGGTACACTCTTCACTAAGGACAAGGTCTATATTTTCGCTATGTTTACATTCCCAGTTTGCTTAAGCTCAGCACTACCCTTGCCATGTTGCAGGTAGTCAATCAGTGTCCTTGAATGTAGTCCAATTTGGTAATTGAGAAAGTTTTGAGAATATAGGAGATAACTAAAACAGATGATTATAGGAGATAAATATTAGGTCTTCCAAAAAAATGCATCTCATCAAATAGTCCAGAATAAATTGACTCTTATGTAAAAAGGTCACACTTCAAAAAAATACACCTGTAATCCCAGCACTTTGGGAGGCAGAAGTAGGAGGATCACTTAAAGCCAAGAGCTCAAGACTATTCTGGGCAACATAGCTGGATCGCATCTCTAAGAAAAAAAAGATTCATCAAAAAAGAAGGCTGGCATGGTAGTGTGCATCTGTAGTACTAGCTACTTAAGAGGCTGAGATGGGATGACTGCTTGAGCCAAGGAGTTCAAGGATACAGTGAGCCATGATTGCACCATGCACTCCAGCCTGGGTGACAGAGTGAGACCCTGTGTTAAAAAAATAAACAAATAAAAATACATAAAAATTATTAAGGATATATTGTGATCAAAAAAATTTTTCAATTACATAAAAAATATGCAAGCATGTGACTTTATTCCACTAATATTATGGAGATCACAATGATCACATGGAAGTTTTCAGATTTTGAGGATTAAAAAAGTTTAAAAAATTCAAGCATCAAATAAAATTTTGGCAATTTGGTTATTTGAAATGAATTAGATAATTGGAAGAAATAACTGTGGTAAGAATTATTTAATTCCATGCTTTAAACCATCATATTCAATTGCAATTATATAATTTTACTAAGTACAAAAAAAATGGAAGAAGTCAGGAACATATTAATAAATATATCTTCATGAAAATAAAACTGTTCTCTTTATATCTGACAGTTATAGCTTAACTAGTTGGTATTGTTTGCTTTTAATCAAGAGAGAATTGATGCTTAAATAATCATTTTTAGATTAATAAGCCACACTTAAAATGAATTTTAAGGGGTAGTAAAGAATCACACCCTTGGTCATAATTATTGGTATTAGATGATGTGCATTAAGTCCTGCAGAAGAGAATTAGACACTGAAGTCTTCTACCTCTAGAGTATTATGAACGCCTGTCGTGGCTTATTGTGTCACATAATGACTCTGCGCTGTCAGTGGAATTTTTCTCTTGTTACGATTCTGGCCTATTTTTAAAATATATGTATTTTTCATACTTAGAGGAATGAGACAAACACACTCAAATATAACCTTATTTCTATATGAGAGCAAGGAAGGAAGCTAACTCCTATCAAGAGCCTACTTCATGCTGTGTGAGAGTTAGGCCCTCCCCATATGCCCAAGAGTTTAACTCTTTTTTCTCTCTTTCATAACCAAACTTCGGGAAAGATCTTTCTATGTGCACTGTGTTCCTGTCCTCCCTATCATTCACTTCTGGGCCCTCACGAATCTGCCTTATTCAGCATCTCTCCTTAGCTAAGTGCTTGTTGGTCCTTCTCATACTTGAATTTTATATAAACTATCTTATATAAGAAAAAAGGTATGTTTTCTGTTTTCAGGAAATGCTCTCCTGAGTTCTCATGGCACTATATTCTCTTGGTTTGCTCCTTCCTTTCTGGCTGACCTTTCTGTCTCCTTTGAGAATACTGCTACTTTTTCCATCCTTTCAGTGTTAGTGTTCTTCAGAGTCTGTCATAGATCTCTTTTCTTCTCATTCTACATGCATTTCCAGGGAGATCTTCTACACTCCCATGGAATTCATGATCACTTTTTCACTGAAGCCTTGTAAAAATGACACACCATTTCCAGATTCAGTCATTTTTGCAGACCCCTACACCTAATTCCATACCAGACTGCTACTAACAAACCCTCAGGGTTATCATATTTTCTACTCTCTATGTGGATGTCATGCCTAGAGATTAAGCAATGTTCTCAGAACTTCTCTGCCTTTGATTTCTCCTCTTTAACTAATCTGCAGATTCTGTGGAATCCGCCTCTTGAGTCAACTTATTTCCCTCATCCCCATGAACTCCTTTCTAGTGCCATCCTTCAGTTTACAGCTGTATAGGTACGAATTATAGGAAAATCTACTTTCTTCCCAGATGAACAAAGTGTTTCCACTGTGTGTACCACAGTACCCTCTACTTTTCTCACTGTAATAATTACATTCCGCTTTGTAATGGCATTTGTACTTTATCATTAGAATTTTATATGTCAAAGGTAACAGGGAGTACACACTTTTGTAACTAATGACATCTTCTGTATCTAAAACATAACCTTGACCCATAACAGGCACATACATATTTGTATAATGTAACTTACCTTACACATATAAAAAGGTATTACTGCCTTTACAAGAATAAGGAAACTGAGGCTGAGCCTTAATATGGTCTGGTATATGGTTAAACCCAGGAATTTTCTACTATACCACGTAACCATGTTCTACTCATCCTTAGTCCCACTCTTATCTTTCTTCATTCATTGGATGAGTCTGCATTCACACACATCAAAAATATGGCCACTACCCGACAATTTCTAGCCTTAGAAAACTCTATGAACTCTGTCATTCCCAAGTGATGTGGAATCAAATTAATGACATTAAATGACAAAGAGCCTGATAACTATTTGAATTTTAAAAACCTAAAACACATCTTAGCCTGAGGCCCATGAGAGCAAAAATAAAAACACCCTAGAATTTAAGGTATGTTTTCAATATTGTTTGTATGACTTGGATTTCCGAGAGGCTACGATTCACAGTTTTCACAGATGAGTTGTTTAATAAATAAATAATTGTTGCTTAAAAAGATATCCCTGATGTCTCTTAAAATTATTGTGGTTATGTCCATAACCTAACATGAGGTTCAGTATTCCTATATATCCTATATGACTATGTGAACGTGACAAGAAATATCAATGAAATCTAATATCTCTTTATTTTCTTAACAAGATATGCTATCCCATTGTTCTTTAGCTTTTTGGCAGGAAAATACTCAGAGATAGCTTATATGATAGTAAAAGAACTTATCAGATAAAATGCAGTCTTTAGAGAATGATAATGTACTGATGGACCCAATGTGTATTACCAATGTGAATTAGACATTTTGCATTTTATGTGAACTACCAGAACAGGACACTGATATACAGTATACAGGGAACGAGTGATTTTACCACATATGAAGGTGGGTATCAAAGTGCTTATCGAAGTGCTTCATTTCAGTACGTCATGATTATAATCAATATTTTTGTTTTAGGAACCTATTTTTAATTTTTGGACAAAGTTTAGGCAACTTTAAATATGAACACATAGATTAGAGATTGTGCTTCCAGAATATTTATAAAATATGTAACCAACATCTGTGAGGTATAGAATAATTCCCATTAACCAAAGGGAGATATTGTAACACATATTTAGTCTATGAGCTTATGTTAAGAACTGTCAACTCATTCTTTTAATTCCGTGTCCCACAGATGTTTATTAGACACTTACCATTAAATGTTAACAAAAATCTCTTTATTAGAGAGTTGAGCGGATTTAGAGGCAACACTTTTTTAAAAGTCTGAGTATAATCTCATCTTCCTATGAGTATAAATGTAACTCATGTTTATTTATTATCGTTTACTCTAAAAATATTCAGACCAGTTCAGCAAGACTTTCTGTCGGTCTGTAAGAGCTTATGCTGGAATCCTTGTTTTCTAAGCCTCTCTAGTTGAGGGCACCTTCACACTTTCAGGGCACTTTATAGCAATGAGAAGAATCTAACGAAAAGATGTTGCATATGTCATAAATATGATTAAATAAAAATATACTCGAGTACATGGCAAAGTGCCCAAATCAAGAAAGATTAAAAGTGTAGAGACTCAGGCAGCCCAGTGCTCTTAAGTATTCCCACTTTAGATCTTCCTGTTCCATGCATATTAAACACACTTAATATTGGAATTAAATTCATTAGGATATGATAATCGATATTCATATGGAAAGAAATACATCTGATTTATTTTAAAAGTATAAAAATACTTACAATTTGATGTTAGGCTTCTACATTACAAAGACTAATCTCAGATTTTAAAATCTTATTGAAAAATCAGTCCACTTCCCCATAAGGAATTAAAAACAACTTTCCAGTTCTGGTTAAATCTTTTTCATCAACTTAGTTACATAGGGAGCACTAAAAATAAGGCCTCACAAGACACTATGTATGTTACATTACATCTAGAACTTTCATATGGTAGATCTTCCTTCCCTGTGAACTAGAAAGGATTGATGGTTAGATCACTTCTATTTTGTAAATGCTAATGTTCAGAGAGGTTAAGTAATCAGTTATGTCAATCCAACAAATAAAAGCGAGCCTGGAAATCAATATTAGTGTTCCCATGGAGGAAGAAATCTACCTATTTCTATCTACATATGTATGTATTTGTATATGCATTTTCTGTATCACGGCATTAAAACAGTGAAACATTATTTTAAAAATTGAAATGAATTATGGGAAAGAGTATGTGTAAATATAAGACATAAAGACAAAAATATTGTCATACATTATGGAACAATCCAGATTCTGTTCGCTGGTAGCCTGTAGCTTTGACATTTAACTTCTCTAAAACTAACTTTACCATCTATAAAATGTAACTAATAACATCTGCCCTATCTCAGTGACAGATAAATTGTATGTGTCAGTACCTGGGAGGATTAAATTAGTTTTATCTAATAATTCATTTATGTATTCATTCATGCAACAAACATTTATTAAGTGCTTACAATGTACTTGCATTAGTGTAGATGTTGAAGTTAAATTAATGGACTTATATTGCATGGAGAAGAAATTTATAAATCATAAGGCACTAGTATAAACATAAATAACACCATCATTAATAATATCAGAATAACTATAAACATGCAGCTTTGCTGAGACTGAAGGCAAAAGATTGTTGCAGTAGTCCAGGTATGAAGTGAGAAGGGCTTATATGGAAAAGCTGTTGCTAGGAATGGAGAAGACCTCATAGTTATGGGTAACACATTTTAAGTAAGACAGATAAGACTTCCATCTCTCAAATAGAAAACAAGAGAGGAAGAGAGTTGAGAAAACCCAGCTATGATTTAAAACCTGAGCTAAAAGGAGAATGGTAATAAGAACATTAAGGGATGGGCAATTGGAAGGAATCAGTGATGATTTCAAGTTGATTTTTAGGTGATGTATATATATATATATATATGATATTATATATATATGATATGTATTATATATATATGATGAAAGGAGGTTTGAAATTGGAGTTCAAATGAAAAGTAGTGCATAGACTTGGAGCACTTAGGTATCATGAATGTATCTGATTAAATGTCAAAAAGATCAAAGACTGAATTTAAGAGAATGTCTATACTAGGATCACAATGGGCAAAACAAGAAAGAAAAAAGTGATAGTATCCCAGAAATTTATGAATCAAAGAATAGAATGTTTATGAGCATTAAATTAGTAGAGAAACCAAGAATAGTGAGCACTGAAAAAAAACTTACATTAATAATAAACAGATAATTTGTGACATTTGATGGAATAGTTTCAGTAAACATGTGGCAAGCAGTGACTCCTATGGGTTATGAAAAAGAGGAGATAGAGAAAGCAGAAGTTTGACAGAAAAATGGTACCCAGTAGCTATAAGAATAAGAGATCAAAAGAGGAATTAGTAAAATAAATAATGAGCAAAGAGAAGAGCTTGAAATCTATTGAAAATATAAGATTTGCCAAAGGAGGAAATTATAAAATAGGATGAATCAACTGGGCATGGTGGCTCATGCCTGTAATCACAGCACTTTGGGAGACAAAGGTAGGAGAATTGCTTGAGCTCAGGAGTTTGAGACAAGCCTGGGAAACATAGGGAGATCTTGTCTCTACAAAAAAAAAGTTGAAAAATTAACCAGGCATGATGGTGTGCCTGTAGTTCCAGTTACTCAGACAGCTGAAGAGGAAGGATTGCATGAGCCCAGAAAACTGAGGATACATTGAACTGAGATTGTGCCACTGCACTCCAGCCTGGGGAACCAAGTAAGATCTGATTAAGAAATTAAATAAATAAATAAAAGATAGTATGAATCTGATTCTAAAGCTCAGCTAGAAGAGATGACTCGTTTTTATTTTTTAAGTTTTCATACAAACTTTATTTAGAAAGTAAATGAGAGAGATAGAAAGAAGAGAGGAGGGAGGAGATTCACCTCCCCAAGGTAGAACTAAGAAAACATGGTGACTATAGCTCAAAGTACACACAGGCAAGCCAATAGTTAATGAAACAATGGCCTAGAGTAGATGACTTTTAAGAAACTGAAGGAAAAGAGTTCTACCACAGCAAATAGGTAGTTAAAAGTTTGGAGAGCAGCAAAGAAAACTCAAACAAATGGAGGTTCAATTTCAATTTCATTATTGATAGCAGTTGAATTGGAGGACATAGGGCATTTTTTAGAATGACAAGCAAAGCAACCTTCTTACTTTTTTTACTCTAAAATTACATAGACTTACTTTCCCAACTCAGATACGACCCTCCATTTGATGAAATACACTTCTTGAGATTTTTTCCACTGCTCAAAACGGTTTTTGAACTCGTCAATTTTCATGCCTTTTCAGTGTTTCTGTCATTTTTTGTTTTACCTATTCCACATCAGCAAACATTTGAGGATTTTTTTCCATTAGGGGAAACAACAACAAAAGTTGCTCAGTGTGAGACAGGTGAATACAGAGGATGGGCACAGCAGTCATTGCCATTTTTGGTCAAAACCTACTGAGCAGATGGGGTTGGCAGGTATGCTCATAAATCACCCATCATGAAACCCGTAAAAAGAATCTCCCCTCAAAAATTCACTGAAGCCCAATGTGCCTCTCACAGCAATGCTAGATGGTAGGTTTCTAGAACACTTACCTAGCAGGGGAAGCCTGCGCTACAAGGGGCCTACCCTCCAAAAAATAATTTGGGTTTTTTGGGAGCCCCCCTCGTATGTGAGGGGGAGACACATAGTGATGCACTCTGTGAGAAAGATGATTGCAGAGAAAGGGAATGGGTGACATAATTTAGAAAATGACAAAGAACCTGCTATTAAGTAACAATTATCACCTGATATCTCACTGCCAAATTTTCTCAAGCACTTTGAATGTATAAAGTTCTGTATCAAGTGTAACTTGCTGAAGAAAATTCTTTCAAATTTGAGAAGTTCTTATTTAGGAAAGTTGATGGCAGTGAGATGAAAACACATCAGTAAGTGCAGAGAAAATAATTCAATTAAGTAATTTCCCTGTCATAATGACTTCCACGTATTGTCTAGCTGTTTACAGGTAATATAATTTTTGGTGGAATAACAACTATCCATTGGACATTTTTCACTCCACCTTATGCAAAATATTTTGTTGATTATAGTCAACTAATTTGCAGAAAAAGGTTATAATAAAACTAAAGACGCCATCAGTAACTACTAAGAAAAATGACCAGTATAAATTTTTTTTTCTCAATTTCTAAATAGGATCCCAATCAGAAGTGTTGGAATTATATATGATCCAGTATACTTCTAGCTCTTTCAGTAAGTATTTGTGTCATACTGGACATTATTTCACACATCAGTTTCCTTACCTCCTCTTTGTTGCTTTGAACCAATCAAGTTATTGTAGGTTGAGTTTATTGCTTGATCAAAGAGTCAATAAAGGCACTTATGAAAAGAAAATATCAAAGGTTAAAATGTGATTGTTTAATAAAGTGAGCCAATTAAAAAAGCGAGGATATTTTTCAAAAGCAGGGGACATATATAATTTTGAAGGTGGATAGAGTTATGAGAATCACATGAGGAGAACTTTGGAAGCACAAGTATCTTAAAATATTAAATAAGGGAAGATCTTGAATGCTAAATTGAAGAGTATGAATATCTTTACTATGTTTAGAGTATAGAAGTCTGTTTATATGAGAGAGTGACTATAAAAGGCCATATTAAGCATTAACAATATTTGCAGTTAGAATCTGGATTGAAGTGAAGTAGCAATAAGACAATCTATTATAGCCATAAAAGGTTGATTCAGATCATACATAACTGTAAAGTTAAGGGGCAAGAATGTAGTAAGAACAAATATATAATTTCAGAGTCAAAGCTATAGATATTTCAAGTAGTATTTGGGAGAGAAAGAAGCTTAACTTCAGTTTCATCAAGGATAGCAAAAAACCATGTCAGTAGTTTTAAGGATGATATCAGATTGCAAATAAATGGAGGAAAGACATGGTGAGAACATGAAGGCAGCTGGCATACATCATATCTTCTAGAGGTTTGGCAATGATGAAAAATAGAGAAAAACTTCCTAAAATATTGGGATGAAATTTACTTAATTGCATTTTGGCAAGTTCTCGAGACTTTTTATCTTTTCATATGTGGTTTGTCAGAAGTAAAGAAAGTTTTTCACATTTCCTGTCATCTCAGATTTGGCTTCCAAGTCATGTTGAGGATGGAGTTATCTTCAGATTGCAGGGGTGTGATCTTGCATATTGGATCACAGATGCTCCTCATTTCTGTGTATCTTTTTCATTATTTTGATTTCTTTTTTTCCTTTAAAAGTTTGCATTTTACCCTTTTCATTTCTTCCCTCTGTTATTAGAGGCTGCCACACTTAGCTCTAACTACTCTGACTGATGGTCCTCAGGGATGATTATGAGAGAATTCCTAGGTTATGCCTAGGAACAGTCCTAGGTATATTCCTCTTCCTTATTTCAATTGAATAATTTATGTCCTTTGGTTTCTTCTTCTCTGAAGAATACCCATATCTAACATGAGATTTGAAATCCAGGGAAAATTGATCCATTGAGAAAGATTTAGTTAGGGATAATTTATAGGTTCTGTGGTGAGAAAGAGAGCCTCTAGCATAAAGATAACTTGAGAAGGATTTCCTTGAAAATTCATCAGACTTAATAACAAAAGACAAAATAAAAAGGTTATCGTATGAGTTAAAGATTTTCTAAAGAATAATTACCATTAAAAAAAGTATTTGTATAATCAAATACTGATTCCTTCTTTCTCAGATATAAGGAAGGCTTAATTTAAAAAATAGAATCATATTTTGGATGATACAAACTATATGTTAATATATTTACCTTTCAATATTTTAATAAATCATCTTAATTTAAAAGTATAATTATTTATTTGAAATGAAAAGCAATTTGAGCTAATTTCCACTGGATTGTATTTTTTTCTTTGTGCAATATATTCATTATCTGCTCTTATCTTACAAGTTACCCCAAAACTGAATGGCTTACAACATCAAACACATGATCATTCAGAGATCTGAGTGTTGCTTTTCTGGGCGACTCTGGCTCAGAGTCTCTCACAAGGTTGCAATCAAGTTGTTAACCAGGGCTGTAGTCTTCTTAAGGCTTGAGGTAGTAAGTATTAAATTTCAAACTCAGTCGCCTGGCTTTTGGCAGGCTTTAAGTCCTTGATGTCTGCTGGATGGATGTATCACTTCCTTGCTTTGTGAGCCTCTCCATCAGAGAGTTTACAACATGGTGGCAGGTGTGAACAAGCCCAAGAGACACTTTTGCCATATTATGATTATTCGGTGCAAGTCACTATGTCTAGTTCATGCTCAAGGTGAGGCAATTACACAAAGGCATGGATGCCAGGAGGATCATAAGAAACCATTTTACAGGCTGCCTACGACTCATGTAATATCCAAGAAAAATCTTCAGTTCCTACTAATTAGAACATTTTACCTGTTTTAATTCATAAAACATACATTATCCAACACAAAAATGATTCAAATTTTAATTTTACAGGGATAAATCATAGAAAAATAGGAGTTGTATAAAAGAAGAGTTTGATTTTGTCCCTTCCTGGTTTCTTTTAAAAAATTTATGAGAAATTCTCAGTTGTAAAGATTGATGTTCAAAAAGATTAGCAAAATTATATGCAGCTATTACTGCTTTTTAAATACAAAATTTTGTTTGGATTTACTAAAAAAGCAGTCATAGTAAATATAAATTCTACCTTAGACAATTGGAAAACACAAAAATGAATAGTTAAAATGTATAAAACTTTTTCATTTTTTAAATTTTTAATTTTGCAATTATTTGATACCTAATTATTCTTAGGCAAGTGATGGCATCAGCATTTTCGTATCAGGAAACAGGAAATAAGAAAAATTAGTCAAGGACATGGAAAACTATGGATGGAGCTAAGAATATAACATAAATGTATAACTCCTTAATATAAATTGACGTACAATTTGTCATTTGCAAGTAAAAATTGCAACTAAATTACAACCAGATAAGGTCTTATCTTTGTATTGAGTATTTTTAATGCTTTCAACATTGCAGGAAAAAAAATATATATCTTATGAACCAAAGACTCAGTTTCCTGTGTTTGTAGTGAACAGAAGATGTATATTTACATATGGCATTATAAAATCATAAAGGGTCTTGGTCATCCTCTAGACCTAGCTCTGTTCTATGCATCTAAGTAAACAGAAGCATAGAGTCATCAAGTGAAATGCTGAAAGCTCTACCTAAGAAGCTTAATCCAAGCTATAAATATGCACTGTAAGCACATGCATACTCACTATACTCTGAGAAACTTTGATGTCTTGTCGTTATCAAAATATACTCCAGATACTTTGCATAGAATCACAGGGCCAGAATAATTTTTAATTGTATTTATATAGTCAGTCTTTGCCTTGTCACCACAAATCTGATAATGGAGCTAAAAATCACAGTATGTAAGATTTCTTTATTCTATTTTGGGAACCAATAGAGTTAACTATATTTGTCCAGTCCTCTCTCAAGTGTTTGAAATTGGGTAGCATTGTTCCTGTTAGAGGAAGATTAACATCATAAACATCATCTTATAATTGTTTAATTCCATGACTTGGTTGGGGAGTTTGGAAGAGTGGAAGAAAGGCCAATTACAAAGCTATGCACATGTCCATGTAATAAGAGATTTTGTTGACACCAATTGGGTTTATAATTATGGAGATGAAAAAGCTGTATTTTGAAAATGTCATTCTCCTAATGAAAAAAAAATCAGCACCATTTTATTTCATATTTCAAATAAAGGCCAAACTTCTAAGTTGAGCTTTTATAGTGTTGTTGAAGATTTGTACCATTTTGTCTTTTAATACATGCAAGAAGCACAATTTTTCTTATAGTAAATGCAAGAACCACTTACATCTCCTGAAAATTCCTCTACCTGTCTTTCATTCCTTAAAAATCTAATTCATTTTTCAAGTCTCTGCTCAAATGCTGCCTGCTCAAAGAAGACTTCTGGTGAGCCCAGCTGGTTTTATTCATCCTACTTCTAGTCTCTTCACTATGTTTTGTGTTTTTGTTTTGTTGTATTTTTATCAAAGACATCATCAGAAACTGCCTTTTATGACAGTTAGGTTATCTATCTGTGAACCACTAGATCATAAGTTTCATAGGCATTTGTATTCCCAGTGTTTAGCACTGAGCTCTAACAAAGGGTACATTTAATAAATATTTGTTGTAAGATAGATGGAAATAATGAATACATTACTAGAGCTGATGGTGACCTCAGAGCAACTAATCTCGGATATATTTGTGTCAGAGGTCAGCAAAAGATGAGACAATGACTGGTTTTATATCTCTTAAAAGCTGAGTCAAACCTTTAATAAATTTATTGTGGCTGGAAACCTATTCCATATTTATTTCAGGATTACCTTTTTTCCAGTTTTCCAGCATAATTTATATGCACCTTTTTAAAATGAATTCTTCTAGGAACAGGTTGCCTATTTTATTATTTACTGCAGTTTCCATAACCTAAAATGATTTTTTTGTATTTTGCTTAATGTAATTTTATAATCTATCAACAGCTTGATGGATATTATTATAAATTATTATTTTATATGATTATGTTATACATAATATTTACTAATATATGTTTTAAAGCACATGTATTTGTAGAGTTTCTATGCAAACATCATACTATCAAGTATTGGTGACTGGTTATAAACAGCAAATTTAGTCTCTAACCTAAGAAGGACATTCTTGTTCTCACCACAGATTGAGTATCACTTATCCAAAATGCTTGGGAGAAGTGTTTCAGATTTCAGATTTTTTTCCAGATTTTGGAATATTTGCATTTTACTTAAGTTCAGGATTCCTAATCCAGAATGCTCCAATGAGTACTTTTAGCATTATGATAGCATTCAAAACATTTCAGATTTTGGAGTATTTTTGATTTGGGACTCAAAGATTAGAGATGCTCAACCTATATTATTATTAATTATATTAAGCACTTAATATTCTTCCACAAAGGAAGTTATAAATAAAAAATCAAACTTAGAAGAAAATTTATCATTGAATTCTTTAATGATTAATATTTCACAAAAATACATTATTCATTGCAAATGCTATGACTTTGTTTAGATCAATTTTCCTGCATGGAGCATGCTTTCTTTTCTCATGTATATCCTATATCTAGACCTTGTTCAAATTCACTTTCTCCATGAAGTTGTGTAATTGTTTAAATCTACTTTAGGTGAATCAAAACCTCCTTAGAAATCTTTTGAATGTTGTCTATATCTTGTGGTAGAGACAGCAGAGTATAACACAGTATTTTCTAAAATAAATTTGATATCCTCATTTAAAAAGGGATATTGAAGACGTAGAAAGTATATTGGCATATCAAAGTCTTTGAAAAAGTCCTGATTAAAGGAGCTTGTTCAACTTTCTTTAACTTCATATTTCTTCAACGTCGACAACATTTGTATCTTTGTTTATTGCAATAACTGTTACTTTCCTGAAAAATACACTCTGAGAAACGCTGGAGAAATAGAAATATATACTGATTTGGGAGTCAGACAGACTTGTGTTAGAATCCTACCTCTGCTGCTTAATAACTGATCCCATGATGTTTATCCTTTAAGTTTCTTTTTTTAACATATGGTAAAATGAGAAATATTTCATACAGAGTAGGTATCCCAGATAGGTAATACGTTTCTTCCACATTCTGTTTCCTCAGAGGTCCTGAAGTTCAATTGTTTCATGCAGCTTAGTGTGTATTCTTCTAGGAGACAGAAAGTATGTTGTGTGCATCTTTTAAACATTCAGTACAATCTTGCACATGCTAGGTGTGTCATAGCTTAGTTCTACCTGAGAAAATGTTTTTAGTTGGCTACATTGTTCAGTTTAGTTTCAGCATTCATGATATAGATGACATATAATTATTAGATTTATTGAAAATATTTTTTGCATTAGTTCCAATTTTGAATGCCCCATATCACTATACTCTTATAGTAACCATATAATTGAGAGTTATTTGGGGGGGAGTTGTCTGTTTAATCTCACAAAGGTATTTAACCTCAATTATTTCAAATACAGACACTAGTTACCATCCTTATTACTACTAATGCATGAAAGTTACACTACTCTGGTGGAACCATGACTATTACAGTTCGATAAATCAAGATATTCACAAAACCTTTATTATGAAAGGATTACTGTGTTCTCCAAAAGGCTAAGTGGTGAGACATGAGGTATACCTTAATACAAGTAGTGAGCTCCCCTAGGTAGGCACACTCAAATCTACAAATGGGTACCTTCATTTTAACAATGTGTGTGTGTGTGTGTGTGTAGTCAAAATATATTTTCTCTGAAAAAATTTGAATTTTAATTTCAAAGATAATTAATTTACTTTTTAATCCATTTCTCACAATTAGTCTAATGATCCATTCTGGCCTGGAGGGCTTCATTTGTGAGTTTTCACCTTTGTAACAACAGGAAATCTCCTTAGAAAGAACAAGTTGAGTTATACTTAGACCATTGCAATAAAAAAATCAGATTAATATCTACTCTGTAGGCTATAGGTAAAATTACTCTGATTACCCCCAGGTCAATGGGCTCTGAGTGACACTTAAATGATATTACAGTTGGATAATTAGTTTGATTATTAGTTTGATAATTAGTACAATCCCAAACCAGGAGTGAACATAATTTAAAAGTTCTTCTCTATTTGAGGGTAAGTAACATAACTTCACCACTGACCTAACTCTAAGTGCTTCAATAGAATAGAATTCAGACAAGCATTTAATTTTACTATCAACATATTTATAAGTTATGTTTCAAGGAATATTAATATTTAATTCTCATATTTCAGCATTGTCTGCATTATGTTCTGCCACCCACACAGGTCAATGAGGAGCTGCCATGCTCACCACACCCAGTCAGGCCAGACCCAAAAATATGCAGGGATGTAGGTAAGCAATGAGTACAATAGGAAGAACCTGAGCTTTAACGTCCAATACACATTGGAATCTTGCCTCTTCAAACCACAATTTCTTGATCTATGAGATCTACTTCACAAAATGTCAGAAAAGATTTAAATATCTTATATAAGTAAAATGCTAGCAGAGTGCCATATTGCTAACAGCTGCTCATATCTAATTCTTTTTTCCCAAGATATTTTGCCACAGAATCTGTTTACAGTCTTCTATGTATCAATTGCAAGTCGTAAAGCTATATAGTCATCTTATCTATAGTTCTAAATTACCCAGGACAACTCTCTTATTCTTTGTCACAGATAATTTCATATGTGATACAACTTACACATGACTATGCGACACTCTTATGAATGTCAGTGACCTTTGTGGAATAAATACTATCAGAGTCATTTTGTAAAGGATTACATTGTAATCTTTCCACCATGCTCCCCCTTTCCAGTTTAGGGGATTAAAAAGTAAGCATGTTAGGATTATGTGCTTTAGTTAAGCTTTTAGAAAGTTTTGAAAATGAGAAGTGGCAAAAAAAAAAAAAATGGAATGAGTTCTCTGTGCTGTTAACTAGAAGCACTTTTCCCCTCCAATACTTGTTGTTGGTATTCTTCAAAAGCCAGCAGGTTTATTAACTTTTCTGCCTCAGTAATGTGTGAATAATATATAAACAAAAGAATCCCTGGGCTGGAAAATTGATTTTATGCTTATAATGGGTGAAAATGTCTACTCGGCCTAATAATAACAGGATTTTTTTTCTTTACGAGATACTATTTTCCCTTGCAAAGCATATCAGAAGAGAATTATGTATAATTCTAATTTTACCATTCACCCTTGGAATATAATTCTACTAGGAACAGTGATACTCAAACTCTGGAATAGGTAATATACAGAGAAACACACACTTGAATGCTTCTTTCTTTTTTATTCTTTGACTGCCTATGATATTGTCTTATAATTGTAAGTCTCTCTCTTCACTGGATTGACTAATGAGTCAATCCAGTCAACACATGCTCTTTTTTCTTTCAGAGGTTTATATAAAATTAATCATACATTAAATAAAATTGTGTCAAATTACTTGGATACTTTTCTTTATCTTCTCTCTAGCTCCAAGCTAGTAAGTACCTTTACTTTTTTCTGTACTTTCTCATGAATCCTCCTCTTCAGCTAAATGAAATGATCATCAGTGTGTTTTCTATGTATTTTCTACCTCCATGCCTTCTCTTGCATTGCTCCTCACTCAACCTCTCCTTTCTTTATTCTTTACATGTTTTAATTCTACCTATTCTTCAAGGTCCAGCTAAAATGTCCTCCTTCCATATATTCTTTGATCTATTCATGAACTATGAACCCCTTTTAACCTCTATATTATTTAATTCAGATATCTTATATGCCATATATTACATTTTATGATATTTTTTGAAATTTGTGGATCTCCTTTATCTTTACTGGTAGTTTATACACTAAATGAAGTCAGAAACTATGTCTATGTCATTTAATTTTTTTTTTTTTTTTGAGTCAAAGTCTTACTCTGTCGCCGAGACTGGAGTGCAGCGGCATGCTCACGGACACCACAGCCTTGACCTGCTGGGCTCATTCGATCCTTCTGCCTCAGCCTTCCAAGTAGCTGGAACCATAGGCACAGGACACCATGCCCGGCTAATTTTTTTGATTTATTGTAGAGAGGAGGTCTTGCCAGGTGGTCAAGGCTGGTCTCGAATCCCTGGACACAGGCAATCCTCTCTCCTCAGTCTCCCAAAGTGCTGGGATTACAGGCTTGAGCCATCTCACTCGGCCTGTGGCATTTAATATTTAGGGCTTTTTTTTTCACATGGGGAGAATTAAAACTCTTTAAAAGTTAAATAAAACTAAATTTATTTTAGACAAGGCTTTCAAGACACCATAGTCATAAAAATGTGAATTTAATGCAATAGATTAATGACTTGTATGTACAAATTTGAGATACAAAACCTGATTTTAAAATATTGTTGCTCTCAAGGGACAGATGTTTTAATGCAGAAGAAACTCATATAACCATTACATTAGTACATGTCAAGATACAATGATTGGTTGACAGAGTCTTAAACAAGTACAGGTGGAGCACTGGTGAGATGAAACTTCTTGAGGTAAACTTTGGAAGACTGTGAAATAATTTGAGGTGTAGGACATTCTGTTGGGAATTACTTTTACACCTGTAGGTTTGAACTCAGTTGTCCAAACGTACTCCAACTCTAAAAGTTCTGAATCCTGTGTTTTCATAGTTCATCTACCTACAGTGATGAGATATTCAGATTAATGATAATATAAAGCATCACTTTCTGAGTGAAATTGAAGAGGGTCATCTATTTAGGGAGTAGAAAAGATTCTGTCCCTGAACAATACTGAGAATGATATGAATTTACAATTCAAAAGAATCTCAAACATAGGGCAAAAAGTTTCACGAAAATGGGGGAGCCAATGCATTTGAAATAAACTTAATTATAAGATATGTTGTAGCTAAAATAATAAACTCATGCCACTTATAGCTCATATGTCTGTGAAATATTGATTTTCCCACTACAAGGCCAAATATATCATTTATTTCTAGTTCTAAAACATGCCTTATATCCTCAGTGTTGTTGGTGGGTCTCCTCATGGAAAGCACAAAACATATCTCATACCAGAAGACACTTACTGTTCTCACAGCAAATGATGAGCATTAAAATATTAGCTTTGGAATGATTAGTTTATATGCCTAGATCTGGCCTTCATTTTTAACTATAAATATAGAAATGGTTTTGATAAGGACTATAGTTTTGAAAAGTTACCTCACTCCTTGAGGTCTTAATTTTTCATCTTTAAATGCATAGTTATGTTACTTATTACTTCCATGTATTCTAATAACATGTTAAATAATTATGAGTTTTATAGTGATAAATTGGTGAGGAGATCTTCTGAAAATGATGTTCCTTTATAGGAAAACTCCCAGGCTGAAAATATGTAGGAAATATTATAAAATATGTAAAAAGGATTGTCAGTTGGTGTTATTTCCCATTCAAAATATTTTTAGTATATTGTCTGTTTACTGAATGCATATGTTTGTTAGGAACTAAAAGCTTCAAATATATTCCTATTTTATATGAAAATTTAAAGCAATAAAGTGATTATATGTTACAGAACAAATATTTTATATGTTTCACAATTAAGGTTTTTCCCTTGCAACACTTAATTTCTTGATGATAGCACTTGTCTAGCTATCTAACCACCTATATTTATCTATCTATCCATTTCTATAACTGAACTATTACCTCTGAATTAATTTTCTACTACTAGCGTTCAATGCAGTGATATAGTACCAGGCATACATACACAACCATACCATGTGTGTTAAAGAAAGAAAAAAAAATTAACCAGTCTTTTTCCCCCATGTTGGATAGGCCACGTCTAGTTGCTATCCAAAACTAGTGAACTAGATATTACCATTCGCATTTTAAAGAATGGTGATAATTGAGTGTATTGATTTGCTATTGCTTTGTAACAAATTACTACAAACTTAGCAATTTAAAACAGGACTCATCTAATAATTTAGTTTTATGTGTTAGAAGCCTGACATTGTGAGACTGAGTTCTCTCTTCAGGGTATCACAAGACTGAAATCAAGTATCAGCAGAGCTGTGTAAGTCAAGTCAGGCATATTTGGAAATGGTGAATGGTCACATGTTTTTTCCTGACTATTCATGGTTTTGAAGGCCTGACAGGTTTCAGTAAACCATTTAGATATGCCTAGCAGCTGCTGCAATTGCGTCAATGAATTATTTACTTAATTCACTTAACATGTATAATGAATGTTAAAATAAAAATAAAAATTATTCAAGGGATAGTATATCAAAACATCATGATTGCCATACACAGAAGAAAGAAAAAAAAAAAAACAAAACACCTAGCAAATCCATATTATCATTCAATTCAATATGGAGATATTTCTGTTTTTTTAAGATGGAAAATTGATGCCACAGAGTCATTATCCTGCATAGCACGTAACTCTCTAATTGCATTTAGAGAAATAAAACAAAGTTTGCCAACAACAAAAAAGGGGGACCAGAAAATTTGTTGACAGCATATTCAATGAACAGTTTCATACAATAGGATGCATGTTAGGCCTGACTGGATCTATTCATTCTCCTGTCAACAGCTGGCCTGTCGCCTTCACAATGACAGAAAAGCTACAGGAAGTTTCTATTTTGCAAACAACATGTAGAGAAATTTCCTTGACCCTCTATGCTCCTTACTGCACATTGAGATATTTTTCTATAGAATGAGTGAATAAATTATACTATTACTGTAGAGCGATAACTTATTTATACTACTTAATGGAACAATACGGAAAGTGTTTTGTTCACACTGAAAACAAATAATTGGAAGAATTTCTGTATAACTATGAAAACATAGAAATACATGATGTTAAAATGTGCCAAAGATAATACTTTTGGGGGGTACATATTATATAGCTTCATCCAAGGTACTCAATTATGATTGATTTTCACTACAGTAGTTAGATAGGGAAACTTGCTATTAAAAGTTTTTTAATCCTATATCCCCGTTTCTGAAATTCTGTTCAACCTACAAATTTATTTCATTGTGATTAATATTGTATCTTCCATTTACTTACCTATTAGTGTCTTTTAGTTAGTAAGTATCCTTTTTTTAAAATAGTTGCCCCTTCAAAATCTGATCACGTTTTTATGTGAGTGTTCACTAGTTCACTTGCAAAAAAAAACAACGTAGTACTTAAAAGTAATATATTGGCATTAGTTTGTTTATCTGTGCCTGGAATACCACCAAAAACCTGTTAGATTAAATAGCCTTTGATTAAGATTAGGAAACTCTCTAATGATGTCATTTATTCTTTCTTCATTCCTTCATAATTTCATCTGAATTATTTGGCTTCAAAAATTGTATTTATATATTCTTCTCAAATAATAGGTGCTCTTTTCTTCTATAAATAATTTATCTACATATTATCAGTTGTTTTTTCTGAGTTAGATAACCTGCTATGCTTATATTTGCAACTTCTATAGAAAAACATTCTTATTTAGATTCATAGCATATTTGAAAATCTATTTAGTTTTACTGCAGTAAAATTATTTATCCTGCTTTGTTATATCTTAATTCAAGAGGGACCTTTAGAATTTTTTAAATATTTGCTCAAATAAATCTTTAATTGCATTTAGAGTAATAAAACAAAGTTTTGTTGGGAAAATGGGACCCTAGGGCAGGAAGTTTTTTAAAATATTCTTTTCAAATGTTTTATTGCTTTATAAAAGCTATCTACAAGGTGAAGTCAAAGGCAAATAAAGTTAAGTATAAATCTCTGGGCAACAATTTTGATTCAAGGTTTTAGTATACATAATTTAAATATTTTGCATAAGTTTTATTACAGTATTAATGTTATGATTAGTGATAGCATTAAAAATATTCAATCATACAATCATATTTTATTTATTCAAGAAATTTTCATTCATTACCTAATATGCAACAAGCAATTTTTGTTTTTTGCACTGGTAATTCAAAGTTCATAGAGTAAATAAACCTCTTATCCTCATGAAACCTGCAACTTAGAGCAAAAGAAAGAACAAACAATGGAAAAATAATAATTATGTAATCTACCAGATGGTGATAAAAACTATGAAGAGAAATAAATCAAGGAAGTAAGATAGATAATGGAGACACAGGTAGCAATTTTAAATAGGATGATGAAAGACAGTCTCACTAAGAAGGTATGCAAAGATCTGAAGCACCTAAGAAAGTGTGTCATGTGTTGTGTAAGGCAGAGAGCATCTCAAGCAGAAGGAATAACAAGATCAAAATGCCTGAGATGGAAACATGCCTTGTGTGTTGTAGAAGCAATGAAGAGGCCAAGGTATCTGGATGACAATGAGAAAGAGGTTTAGTACTAGATCTGAGGTCTGAATTTTTTAAAAAGTGGATTTGATTAGAGAAAGCTCAATAACGTCCTGGGAGGATTTTGACTGTTTCTACAAGTATGTTGAGATCCCATTCCAAGTTACCTAGACACACCAACAACCTTTACAACAATCTTTTGTCTTACCATGTTTTCTCAGAATTTTTGTTGATTCCTTATATAAATACTACATTTACTCATCTGAAGTTTCTGAATATTTTATTTTGCTGGAGGGAATGAGTAGTTTTTACTAGTTTTTCTTTTTATATTGTCAGAAATGTCAAGTGGAAAATTGCATTGAAATACAATTTGAAAAATAGTTGAGACTTGGAGGGGGTATTAAGTTACCTATCATATTTTACACTATATATGTTCTGACATTTTCTAGCTTCTGTAAACACTGTCTAACCTTAGGAGGAAGCACATTACAGGTTTGAGCAGTTTAATTAGAAGAAAAGTGTTTGCTTATATCTATGCTGTACCTTCTTATAAAACTGTACCCATTACATCTATAGATTCACAAAGACTTAATTCACAAGTTGTAGAATTATTACCTGAAAGAGGAATCAAACACTATCCTTCTAATTCTTCACATTTTGATAAATAACTTGTTAATCATTTAATGATGGCTTTCTTTAAAAGAGATTTAGGTGACATCTGAGAATGATAGGGAATCAAGTATTCCTCTCTGTGTAAGAGAATCTTGGCTAGTGGAACCTCTTCAGGTTGGTGGACAGGACCATGGAAGATATGGCTCAAAATGAAGTAAATGAAAAATAAGTGGAGAAAATGAAAATTCAAGATTTTTAAACTATAAGCAGAGTTCTTAGAGAACTCAATCTCGAAACAGATCGTAATGAGAGCTGAGTCCATCAGAAGATGATGATCACTCTCCAGGCGTGTTGGATCTTTAATTTCTCATTTTAATGTCTCTCTTTTCAGAAACTGAATGTACAATAACTGGATGAAAAGTCTTAGGAAACATTTACATGATTAAATATCAGAATTCAGACTGAGTGAAATGTCTGTGGTTCATTACACCTTCCTTTTGTAAAGAATCTAGGGCCGAAACAGATGTAAAGCCTCAACAATTTCTATACTTTTATAAAAGCTCTCTTATTCTTTAGCATGCCATAGAATCACCTGGAGAACTTGTTAAAAACAGATACTAGACACTGTTTCAGTTCATAAGTGATGCTGATGCTGTTCTTGTAGGAGTTATTCTTTGAGAACCACTATTCTAAACCTACATATGTATAAATTATGGGTAGACTTCAGTTATATATATATATAAGCTACCTTTACCTTGAAAAGTATATTACTTAGACTAATATTCCTAGGTGGTTTGCAACATTTTTTCATACAGGACTCCAGGATTCTTGTGACTTTAGGCTTTACTGTCCCATGAGACATCATCATTTGCATCCGGACAGAAGAAGGAAATAAATACAGTGCAGAGACTCACTTGATTCTTAGCCATTGGGTTCAGAAATGGCATACATCTTACTTACATTCACATTATATTATCCAAACTTAACTACAAAGAAAGTTATAAACTATTGTCAATATAATTCCAGTTGCTAGCACCAGAAATTCTAACTCTGTATATCTAGATGGGTTTAATAAGGCTAGTGGACATTGGGATGAAGAAAGTCAAGACTGAATTGTTAGTATAATATCTAGGTCAACTGTATCACCCAGGGTAATGGTAGAATTTGGGTCAGAAGGAACCTTCTGAACAAGGTTTCAATGTATTGAATGAATTTGGTTTGGTGGTTCTGAGATGTTTTGTGACAACAAGGAGAATACTGTAATCAATGATGAGAAAAATTAGAAGGTAGGATGGTCAAATGACAAGGGTTTCAGGAAAGAAGATTTCACTCCATGATGGAGATGTAATGGTTTGGAATTCTTTTAAAGGAGTTAAGTAATGTCAGCTGGTTGTAGCAGGGCCTGGTATGTGAGAAAATAAAGTTCTAGTTGAAAGAAATGCAATAAGAACAAAGTTATAGAGAAATAATGTATTTAAACCAGGTGCCTTTTAGAAAGGAGTTGAAAATAGTAATGGATGTGATTACCAGAGAATGAGGTGGGAGAGTGGAGAACACTTGGCATAGTATAAAGGAAGGGTAGCCATTAGTCAATGGAAACAAAAGAGAGAGAAAATGAAGAGGTGATCACTGGTTAAGTAGATACACATTTTGGGCAGTAAACAAAGATTCCAGAGGTAAGTCTTCATGGAATTAGCTGGTCTCAAAGTCAAATTGATGATTTCACAGGTTTTCTTAAATGGTCTTTTTCTAAGTTACAAGCGCCTTTTTGAGACATAGTTTCTTAATTTTTATTTAAAATAGCATTATAAAAAGATATAGATTCTTAATCTGGTTACCTGAAGCTTGGGGAACTGACTTTAAAAAAGAAACAAAGGATACCAGGAGAATAATGTATTTAAATACAGGATGATATCTCAAAAATATATGTAAAAACCTATTGTGTTGGTGCATGCCTGTAAGCACAGCTGAGATGGGAAGATTGCTTGAGCCCAGAATTTGAGAACAGTCTCAACAACATATAGACCTTGTCTCAAAAAAAAAATATATATATATATACATATTTGAAGCTTGTAATCCTGATTTTGATATACATTATATCAATTTTGTCAAATTCTAGATCAAGTAGATATCAATTATGATTCATGATTAAAATATGAAGAATTTTTAAAAACACTAAAAGTACATAGAGATCAATATGAATCATGTACCAACAAACCAGAATTCATAGATATAATTTTTTTCCATTTGTTTAGACCTTATGTTAATGAAGAAAAATGTATTGACTTTTTTTATTGTATCTCAAGACTTACTGTACATATTAGTAGAAGATCTCTGTAAATCGACCCATGGTTCCTTCATATATTTCAAATAAGGGTCTTCACACATCGCACCTGACTTTTTTTATACTTTAGTTCTGTGATAAATTATATCAAATGCTAGAAAGAAGCATTCTTACTGGACATATTTTTGGCTTTTTAAACCTTTTTTAAAAAGGTTTATAAAGGGCCAAAGTGTATCTCTATCATCTCTTCCAATATGGCCCAAACCTATTTAGGTTATTAACTCTTTCCAGTTGCAATTTTTTTAAAAAAAATTTTCTTCCAAAGGGAATTACTGCATTTCATGACATTGTGTTATACAGCCAAAGTAAATGATTTATGGATATGGTTTGAAGGTATCCATTGTACATCTTTTTTCTTAGTACATATCATTCCAAAAGCAGAATATTTTGTCTCTGGCATGGACTAAGGTTTGTACATAGAAACAGTTTGTATTGTATAAAAAAAAAGTATGTTTTAAACTCAGATAGCTCTAAATTTAAGTCCTATCTCATTAACTTTCTAAGTATATGATTGGGTAATTCACCTAATCTCAATCTTTATTAGTATCTTAATCTGTAAAATAAGGATGAAGAAAGTTACTTCACAGGAATTTTGTAGTTTAAAAATAATATTATTCCAATTTTAATAAGGTAGTAGCACACAACTTTGACCATTTTCATAAGATTTATTATCTAGCAAGTTATTTAGTAAAGATAACATTCATAATTTGATTTTCCTTAAGTATTTTGCTTACATATAGTCAAAGACTGTGACTTTGATACAGATCTTTAAATATGAGAGAATTTAAGTAAATTTTACAATCCCTTGCAACTAATAAATATCTAGAAAAGCTGCCATCCTCCCAAGGAAACTCATGTTTCATTTACAGTTGTCTAGTCTACAGTTGAAATCGAATCCACTGTTTTCTCACTGCTTATGAAATATTTTGCTGGGCAATCCCCTAGCAATACCTGTATGCTACTTGCTAACGTAGTTCCATATTAAATAAAACATTGGGAAAAAATCCAGTAGATATCTATAACATCTAGATTTTTGCTTGCTAAATGTGCTCATGCAACAGAAAAGAAGAAAAAAATATTAATCGGTTGAAAGTTAATGAAACCGTGAGGTTTGAGATTCATATCAGAAGAGAGTCTTTTTCCTACCTAAAATATTCTATATGATGCATTCATTTTCTTTACAAAAGAAACTCTATTGTACAGTAGTTCTAAAGTGCTTAATTTCAAGCAACTTTTCTAATTAAGCCAATTCAGATAAGTAAAATGAATTTCATCTAGAAACTGAGTCAATTTTTGTCTTACATATAAAATTTGAATTTTTTACTATGTAGAATACAGCCTAACCTACATTATTTGTGTGCAGAATGTGTTTGACTTCTGAAAGGATAGCATTCACACTATTTTTATACAGATATATCTTTGACATATGATTTTACTTGTAGTACTATATGCCAGTTCTCACACTTTTTAATGGAAGTTGAAGGTAGTATTACAAGGATATAGTGAATTATTACAGCAGAAAAAAATGTTAAATCAGTTGCATTTCTAAAAATATCTGCAACTCTTCCCGGTGAACATACTTTTCAGTAGCTACCTTATCAACTTTTTGCCTATATTTTAAAAAATGCATCATGTCAGTTTGGGAAAAGTTTGAATTGCTAAGCAGTCTTCTTCTTGTCATGACAGTTTAATAGATAATAATGGGATATTATTTAAATTAGATGTATGAATAGAGAAAAGGACTGCAACAAGGATACAAAGCTCTGGTTTATTTCACATATTCAGTAGGAAAAGATGGAAAAAAATTTAAGGAGTTAAACAATGCCACTTTTATAAAAGAAAAAAAACAGATTATTGAACTTTCAATACAGAATACTCTTAAAAATTGCAAATGATTCTTAATAGAAGAATTGATTTTTGAACTGTTTATTCACCAAGTGGCATAAAAATTTATAAATGATTCTGAGAAGATCTATGTTCCAGCATGAAATTATCTTAAGAATTAAACTTTTGTTGTGCTCCACATGGGTGACTCAACTTATCTGTTCCTTAAGCCAGTGATCCCCAATCTTTTTTGGCAGACAGTTTCTGTACCTGGTCACAATTTGAATATTACAGAACCAAGTAAACTACCAAATACTTTTAATATATGAAATCATTTCCACTCTATGAGGATCATTAGTCACTAAAAAAAAAAAAAAAAGACAAACATTGAAAGGCTAGGGATCAGTTTAATGGAAGACAATTTTTCCCACAGACTGTAGGGTGGGGTTGGGGGTTGGGAGGGGCGGGTGGGGTGGTATGCAGTCAAACCTCACTACTCATGTTAATCTGTATTTGCAGCCACTCTCCGTCACTAGCATCACTGCCTCAGCTTCAACCTTAAATCATCAGTCATTGGATTCTCATAAGGAGTGCACAACCTAGATCCTTTGCATGGGCAGTTCAAATAGGGTTCCAGCTCTTATGGGAATCTAATGCCACAGCTGATCTGATACCAGACTGAATTCTGGATGGCCTGCTGCTCACCTTCTGCTGTGCAGATCCGTTCCTAATAGGCCACTGATGGTATGTTTATGGCCCAGGGATTGAGGACCAGTGCCTTAAGAAAATAGCCTACATTTCCTTTTCTCCCACAGACTTCTGGAAAACATACTGCAAGGTCAGGCATTTCCGGTGATAGTATCATCAGTTTAAGTGTGTTTGGGGTTTCTGGGTAATTATATAGGAATTCTGAATGAAAAGTGAATCAGCATGTTATTGAAGACTAGGACTGAGGAAAAGACTTTCTGTTAAAATGAAGAATACCTTTGAATTTGACTCAGTTCACACTGTGATGGAATGCCACATTCAAACATAAATCTCTGGAGAAATCTCTGGAGATAGTCATTGAAAATTTTACTTCTTGGCGCATGATTTGCCCTTCTCATTTGAAGTCACTTTATCACAATATATTGAAGAAAACAGCATTTAAAGGTGTCTGCCATATTAAACATGTTTCTGACATGAGCTAAATATAAATTATAATACACCTCCAAGGATTTAAGTATAATCATTTTAGATGGCTGTATGGAAGTTTCTCCTTCCACTTATGTCTTTCTACACTATTCCATGACAAATTCATTCTGTGATCTTGGCACTATCTTCTTTGAACTTGTGTAGCTATCTTTAAAATAAGAATGATGCTTGCCTATATAATTGGTAGTTATGGTGAGTGGAATGGGAGTTAATATTAAAATGTACTTTGAACTGAGAACAAAGTGCTAAATAAGCATCAGACATTGGAAAATAATGAACCAGATAGTTTCTGTACCTGGTCATATTTTGAATATTACAGAACCAAGTAAATTATCAAAAACCTTTAATATATAAAGTCAATGACTAGGGCATTTCCACTCTATGAGGATCTTTAGTCACTAAAGTTTAAAAAAAAAAACTTAAAAATTGAAAAGCTAGAGATTTTTTTCTGAATTCTATATTTAAAAATATATTACAGTGCATATGTTTTTGGAACTCAGTATTTTTCTAAAGTACCTGCAATAAGGATCATTTAACCTAAAGTTTAGAAATTTATATCAATTCAATTTTTGTATATATCAATTAGTCCTAAACAGATTTGAGCATAAAATTTGAGAAAAAAAATTATGCTTGAACTAACTGCTGGCTTCTTTTAAAATATATCATAACTCAAATTATTGTGACTATAGTACATCTACAAAATACACAAAATTCATTATTTAGAATTTTGCAATTCATTATTTAGAAATTTTACAAAATAGACCTCGATGATAAATTTTTTTTCAAAAAAAGTAAGATTAAAGCCTATTTGAGAATTTTAATATACATATAAAATTTCATTGTAATGATTATAAAAATAATATGCATACTATCTGATTGTCTGGAAGTTTTTTATCATGAATATATTGCCAGTTTTTAAGCTTATAGTATTTAAGGAAATTTGCTTAGAAACTCAGAGCTGTGAGTTGTACAATAGTCATTACTTGCTTGGACCATAAATGGTTACTTAATCTGAGTTTCATTGCCATCAAAGGTTTTTTTTATCAAAGCTAAATGAAATAATGCCTGTAAACTGCCTAATACTAATAAATGTTCATTCCTATTGTCATTATTTAAATGATTATAAACTGAAGAGAAATACAACAGAGCAGATCATTTTTAATTCAGAAACATATTTGTTAATTATCATGAATTTGGTGTATATCCAGCACTTCCTTTCCAACAATTGGAGTGATTGTTTTGGCTTACTTCTTTAGTCAGAGTGCTTGTAAAGGGTTAGATAAGGCTAGCTGAGGAAAATATGCCTCTTGATGAAAGGAAAAAGAGTTCTGAAACCCCTATTTCCTAACGACAAGGATATTAACATAGAACATATTATGAAAGTTCTGTTGAATTAGAAGTAACTGCTGAATATATTTAACACAGAAATAGTTTGTGAAAGATATCTCGATATAACTAATGTTGCATGAAATGCATAGAAAGAGAATTATGTATGTGAATATGTATATATAAGTGTATATACATAAACATACATACAATGACCTCTCCTTGATTTTAATGATATCCCATTGAAATAGTTTGTATGCTTAAATAAATATATTAAATGGTATTTAAGCACTCATTTCATTAGTTTACATTACTGCTAATTTTTCCTACAGCCCAGTAGTATTGAGCATATTCAACCTTCTTTTTTTCTGAATTAAGAGTACTACGAGTGGAGGAGGAAAAATACAGTAGAAATCTGATTTTTACAATACTTAAAATGTCTGTGATTATTTGCTTTCCTTCTGAAACTCATGCATAGTTTTACTGACAATAGTGACAATATCATGTATAGATGAAAAAAGTTATAAATCTCTCAATTTGAATATCTGCAAAGAGTGCAACTAATGTGAATGCACAATGCGTTGTTAGAATTAAATTTTAAAAATCCACTTGTGAATAGTAGCAACTAAAAAGTAAGGATATAGGGCAATTCAGCAATTCTGAATAGCTCTGCAGAATTGTAACTCTTACTGTAAACAGTATATTTCCCAAGGCAGAGATTTGTGGTTTTTTCTTTATTTTAACCTACTAAACAATTGTTGAAGTTTCTAAAGCAAAGGAATTAAATTTTGTATAACAGTAGTCTGTTCAGAATTTTACTATGATTCATAAATTTTAAATTATTCGTGGCTTATAATAAATGAATTTAAAGTCCTAATTGCCAGAGTAGTGCTAGTTATTGAATATATGTGTATATGTACACCCATATATATGTGACATTATGGAATAAGTGTGTGCCTATCTTTTTACATACACATACATAAAATACTTGAAATGGAAAAAAATAATGTGTCAGACATGGCTCCCAATTTAAAACCAGGAAACCTTGTTTCCTACCTTCCTATCTCTTATAACTTTTGTCTATATAATTTGAGACAAATCACATAAAGTCTTTGTAATATAGTTTCTGATAAATGAGAAAGTTTGTGTATATCACCCCTAAAATTCCTTTTAGCTATGAGATTATGAAAACCACATGATTGCCTCTTTCTATGATCTTCTTAGGACATCTTAATTCTGCAACGATTGGATTCAACATTTAACAAATTCCAACTATTTGACCATCAAATCATTTGTTAAAGAACAGAGTAACTTGGTATTGATGGTTTTCTTGTATTGAGGAAAGTTTGGTTTGATGACCAGATGGATGAATGGGTGGATGCATGATGCTTGGAAAGCAAAACAAAAAAGTGAAGAGGAAAAACAGGGGGCTGGGGAAAGCACACTTGCAAAAGGATCAACTCTGTTGCTTCAAAGAAAATTAAAGATTCATTACATATAGCACATTTGCTACTTTTAAATTGAGTTTGTTTTTTAAGGTTACCTATCACAAATAAAACTTACATATACTAGGCAAAATTAAATGAGTAAAGAAAATAAAGTGTTGCCTTTGTGACTGAAAAAAAAATAGCTTAGATTAACTTTGATTTTATTTGCAACTATGATATTCAACCAAATTTTGGGGGGTTAATTATTTTCTGTATGTCTTTCTAGATAATATAGTTTTACACATAAATTGATTTTACAAGATGAATGTATGTATGTTGATGTTTGCTTTCACATTTTAGAAGTTTTGGTTTAAAAGTTATTTGGGGCGGTTTCAGTGGTTCATGCCTATAATCTCAACACTTTGGGATGCCGAAGTGGGAGGATTGATTGAGCCCAAGAGTTCAAGATCAACCTGGGCAACATAGTGAGACCTGTCCCTACAAAGACTTTTTTAAAAGTAGCTGGATATGGTGGCACGGGCCTATAGTCTTGGCTTTTCAGGAGACTGATGTGGGAGGATTGCTTGAGTCAAGGAGGCTGAGGCTGCGGTGAACCATGATTATGCCATTGTGCTCGAATCTGGGTGACAGCGTAAGACCACAGCTCAAAAAGCAAACAAACATACAAAAAGTTATTTGTTATGTTGGTTATATAAAGTTATATATAGTATATAATTCCACTGACTGTGGAAAATTCTTCAAGATGTATCAAAAGCTTTCTCAATATTTTAGAGGAATTATGAGTTAGATAAACACATTTTATTTTCCCAATTAATCTCACCAAGTAAACAGTGTTTCCTCTACTTGCCTCTTATATTATAAGACAAAAAACTTGAATATCCAAACTAAAATCCAAGTGTATGATTTTTATCATGATGAATTACTTTGGTCTTCTGAAATTATAATAATGCCTGTGATAATAAGTTCACATACAAGTACATTTTCAAGTCTACTTATCTTTTAATTTGGTTTTAGTTTTAGCTTACATTTTGTCCCACATCTGAATTTAGGCATCCTATTTTACAAGATTATGTCTAACTTAATATTAAAAAGTTTAAACAATTAATGTTTCATATCTATATATTCAGGCTCTTTTATAAGCACTGTAAGTATAAAATTGATTTCCACGAACCAGGAAATTATATTTTGCTAAAAAGAAAAATCATACATCCATGGTGGAGGCAACACCATGAATAACAACATAAAGGGGAAATAGCTTAGAATATTTTGAGAGTTCATGGGTTGGTTAGGTTAGTGATCTTATAAATATTTTAATTTGCAGGCATATTTGTATATGTGAGTTTGTGTGAAATGAGTGTCTGATATGGTATAAAGTAATGCCGTATTTCAAACAAAATATCTACACATACACACATAGACAAACATACACACTAAGCATACATCTGTTGTGTTTACAGAAAAAAATTTGATTTAATTGTCATTAAAAATTGGC
>CAUYQG010112481.1:0-22602 GCA_963574415.1 Tarsius wallacei | reverse complement strand
AGAGAAAGAAAGAGAGGAATAAAAGAAGAAAGCTATATCTCAATACAGATATTAGTACACTCTATAAATCATGAAGAATAATTATTTTTAGAAATCAAAGATTTTATTTAAAGTCCAATATTCAGTAAGAAAAAATATTAAGATATCAGTACACTACTGGAATTGAAAAATGATTGGATATTTAAAAGATTTAGATTTTTAAAGTCATAACTTATATCCCTTGGGCAAAAATTGTAAAAGCCATAATTTATGTTAAAGACTGTCTTAAATATCTAGCTACAGAACAGGAGCTTTATAAACTTTGGTTTCTTATGTTTTATATTATTTCTTTTTTTTTCTCTCCTTGACTCACAAATATTTTTAGTACAATAATTTCAGAAGTTACACAATGACAGAAAACTCAGGTGTATATTTTTCCTTCACATGTGCACAAAAGTATTGAAAATAGTGGCCACATACATTGTAAGGATCATTCTTGTGAACAATTAGCACTGCCATCTCTCCTTCTAAAGAAGGAGTGGCATTATTCACCATCAAAATTTAGGAAAAAGTTACTTGAAAACAGCACCTGACACAAGTTCTATGAGTATATTTTATTCCATTAAACCCATACAATTTTAAACAGAGTAAAACATTTTGTATTTTCTATTAACCAAATATTAAGTAATGGAAAACAAAATATTAATGGATTCTACTTCAGCATATTAATATTCTTGATTATTTATACTAGAGGATGATGATTGTATATTAATATGATTACTAAAATATCTTAACCTATTTATTCTCAATACAGCATAAGACACTTATTGGCACAAAATATCCTTTAGTGTTTGCAAGCATTTCTATCTGGAAATTTTAGTTTGCAGAGACTTTTATCATGTCACATTAAGTATATATGACAAAATGAAAAATGCTGGAAAAACGCATTACTTTTGTCCTGTAAAGGCATGGGTCCGAAAAAGGTACAAGGTGTTGAAAGATACCCAGCAAATTAGATAAAATAGGCTGTTTGTTTTAAATCTGTCTTTTATTACCATAAAGTAAATTAAGAAACATTGAAATAACTTGGCTGTTCTAACATTCTGCTTATCTTAATGTATTGTCTCAATACCACTTTCAAATAAAGATGTTTGAAATAGTGTCTGCAATCTACATTTTTGATCAGCCTAGCATTGCTGCTGGCTTCAGCAGAACATTAATGCAAATCTAATGTACCTGCTGGTATGATTAGCTGAATCAAATGATGGCATTTAAGTAACACCTAAATAATCTTAATTAGGATCTTCAACTCATCTTAGCACTTAGAACTCTACAGATGGATAGTCTTAATTATCAGCCTTTTGATTAGGATAACAGCCCTAATCAAGATGATGTAGGCCTGATAGACAGAGTATCAGTAAATTAATGACTGCCGTTAAGTGAGAGCGTAAGCAAAAATATAGACCTGTGTTCCGTGAGAGACAGGATGACGTTTATGCAAAAGAATATTAGGAAAAAGATCATAGTAAAAAAACATGGATTGGGATCAGTGTTATAATTTCAGGTATATTTGAGCTTTTATATTCAACAGGATTATATTGCACAATTATTTTAATTTTACATTTTCATAAAAGTAACTCAGTACCAGTTATTTTACAAATGTTACTAAAGTCTCTACTGGTTACTTGGTAAAACTTAATCAATTTGGAATGTATTAATCAAATTATTGGAAATGTTTTTGTTAGGATGAAAATCATGAGATGATGATATGAGATACAAGAATATTTAAAATATTTTTGCCTACTTGTTTCTGCAGATATAGTATAATTTCTGAATTTTAACTTCCCAAATCACCAACTGCCTCATTAATTAGGCATAGAGAGCTATGAAAAGGTGTTTACTTGTGGCAGGACACAGACTCCTTGATTTCAAAGCTCTCCTAATATTTAATATAAGAGAAAACAAAGGAAGCATTGTCTTCACATACGTTGTATGGAACTGTGAGTTGATGTAGAAAAGACGACTTTCACTTATTTGCATTTGTGTGACCATCCTGATCTTCAAATGAAGGATGCTGTACCATTTAGCTTTTGCAAGTGAATATTCCTCATAGCTCTGTCCCAGGCCTTTGTGTCTCCCCCATCTCAGCTTCTCCTCTCGCCCCCCCACACCCCTCCTTCTCCAGCTTTGCCTCCTCATCCTTCTTTTAAGATCATCCCTGACATGTCCCCTTCCCTCTCTCTCCCCCCCACCTGCTGTCTCCTCTGTCTAGTGTGAATTTTATTTAGAGCCTAGTGAATCTTCACAGGCACCGCTGTCTTTCACTGAATAAACACCTAAGTTTCAGAATTCACATTTTGGAACTGGAAGTGTTGGTGAAGATGGCATCAGAAATTAAATACACTATCGTTTTCTAATGTGAGTTAGTGAGAAAAAAAGAGCCTATCCGTGGCTGAGAGGAAGAGAAAAGTAACACATGTAATGCTATCCGGCATTACATACATTAAAAATACACAACATTGGTTGGACAATTAGGAATCCACCAGGTGTTTGCAAACTATGTAGAATGATGCATGTTTCTAAAAACATTGTTTAATGTTTTATGCTTAAACATTTAATCCTAATAATGATAGCGATAAAAATAATATGCAGTGATTACATGTGAACTCCCTCAGCCCCGTACATTGAGTGAGAGACACACAGTGAGGGACTTTTCCATACGACATCACAAGCACCTCATCAGCTACATTATTCGTTAATTCATCCGGGCTTTTCAGGAAGGAAAACTGCGGAAACACTGCCTTAGACTCAAGTTACAACAGCGTCCAGAGTTGCTTACTTCTCTAACCAGAGTCTTCTGTTCATTAGCTAACTTCTCTTTCTACATCTAGCCCCTAAATGTTTTTGAAAATTCTGCCCTGTGTCGCTTTCCTATGACAAAACTTTGCTTTCACAATCTCATCTATTCAAAATAGTCACAATTCACTTCTGTGTATATCAATATCTTCATCCATGACTCTTCCCAGTTTTCTCTACCTACATATCCAAATGCCTTGTAGATTGGCCTTTCTTGGCTACAGTCTTATTATTTTAAATGAAGCACATCTGAATCTGAATCTAAATCCATTATCCTTCTTACATCCCCATCATTCAGGCTTAGCCTATGCAGTCTTGTTTACTGGTCTTGTTTACTGTCTCATCTTCTATCCGCAGTGGGTTACAAACGCCTCCTAACTCTGCCTTATACACATGTCCTCTGTTTTTCCTCTGTTTCTTTTTGGTCATCGCTACTGCTGACTGCCCGTGTCCGGCCTTCTTCATGTCTTCTTCAGCTCACCTGTAACAAGTTTCCTCTGCCACAAGTTGAATCAACCACTCCATGGAGAGTAGCACCCCAAGGATGAAACTTTTTGCAACTGGGGCAGATAAAGAACAAATTAATTTTTGACTAAATCTATTTCAGCATTATCTAGAGACACTTGGCCAACACTGTCCATTTGGCTATTAGGAAAGCTTACCCCTCACTTTCCCATTCCTTCCCATCTAGAGACGGGTGTGATTTTCTCTACTTGCTCCTACTTCTGGAATTCACACTCAGACTCAACACTCACTTGTAGTGCTCACCTTTGTCTATTACTAGCTCTTTGAGTTCCATTCCAGTCTCTGTAGCGTCTCTAGGATTTAGGCACATTTCTGACCACCTGCTTTAACTCCTGAATTCAATCAGGTATAGCCAAGTTCGTTACCATATTTTCTTATTTTTACCTATTGTCACTTTTTCAACTAAAACCGGGAACTTTTCCTGGCTATCTGCTGATTAAATTCTGAATTTTACCTTACTTATTATGTCATTGGATAAACTATATCTAACTGTGGTCTATCTACTAAGAGATTAAGTCCTGATTTTGTTAAATGTCATATTTCTTACTATGTGCACTTAGATTCTACTTACAAATTGCCTAAAAAGAAAACTGTGAAGCAATTGTGTTAAATACATATCTTCTACATAAAAGGATATGCATTATTGTAAACGTAAATGACGGTTGTTAGAATATACAATTACAATCCGTAAAGAACAGAGTTCAAGGTTTAGTGAATTGAGCAGGATGTCAGCATTTCACTTTGTACTTTCATTTCCTTGAAATTACTTGCTATTGTCTATAGTCCATCACACATCCAGCCAATAAAGGGAAACTTAAAGCTACTGCTTTTACTGTTATTGGCAGGACATAACAAACAGATCTGTAGTTACTATCTTATTCCTTGTAACATATTCATTATTTAAATCATTTTTAAAATGGCTATTCTCTTTAAAAGCCATCCTTGGATTAGTCACTTCAAGGAAATTGATACAAGTTATTCTTGTAAGCATAGAGGGAGAAGGCAAGCCTCTCATCATATACTAGTTATGTAGGAAGAGTCAAACTTGTAGCAGCATCTGTTGTAATCATCAAGAAGCTCACAGTAGCAGGTGTGTAGTAACATTCAAGATAGAGTAGGAGTCTGGTCACAGTATGTCTGGTAAGTTAATGATAAATATATTCCATTTGAAATCAGAAAAAGAAATCTCTTCGCTAACTGCCTTTTCTTATTCTTTTTTTCTCAAATTATAGTCAGAAAGAAACTGGCTATCTCTTTAAAAAAAAGTGTTGTCCTCATGTTCATTTCACATTGCAGAATTAAAGATGAGTTATGTTTTTCACAGATTCAACATGTTAGTTCATTTTAATAATGAATTACATTTTAATAATTGTTATATTCCGTAAGGTTTCACGTAAGTGACAAGAGCATAGTTCGTCAGCTGCTCTTGGCTAACACTCAAGGGGACAGTTTTTCCGGATGAATGCTTTTAAAAATAGTATCTAGATGTTATTGTTTTGCCTTCTGAAATTTACATTTTCATTGTTATTATTTGTTGCTCCGTATACCACGGTAGCTATAACATTCAAAAATAGTTTCAAAAATGTAGTTCATGAAAATATAAATGCTAGTAAAGATTATAATTTAATAAGGAACATCACTGTGAAGCAAAAGTAAATAATGAACCAACTGTAGAGCAAATGAAATGTGCATTGGTATGGTGGGATAAGTTGTATTGCTGAGTGGGATGACTCTATGCAAACATTTGGAAGAGCAAAGCACGAATTAAAAGCATAATAATGCATCAAATAAAATTGGATTTTATTGTTCCTGTGATCCTCAGTGGAATTTCTGTTATAAAACTTTGTCAGATAGAAATAAGACTCCATTGAAACATTTATTTTCATAAAGATTAGTAAATCACTTGAAAATATTAGGAATAAGTTAAAATTATACATTCTTTTGCAAAATTAATTTTAATTAAGGTTGATAAGACAGTAAATCTATACACCCAATAGTTTAAACAGGTACAAGTCACAATATGTCTGGTAAGTTCATGATAAATGTATTCCATTTGAAATCAGAAAAAGAAATCTCTTAGCTAACTTTCTTTTCTTATTCTTTTTTTGGGGGGGGGGTGGGTATGCCAGAGTCATACTCTGTCACCCAGCCTAGGGTACTAGAGTACAGGGATACCATCACAACTCACCCCAGCCTTATCCTCCTAGGCTCAGGTGATCCTTCCACCTCAGCCTCCTGAGTTTATGGAAATATAGGCACACGTGGCCACACCCAACTAATTATTGGATGTTTTGTAGAGATGAGATTTGGCTATGTTGCTAAGGCTGGTCTTGAATTCCTGAGCTCAAGAAATTATTCTGCCTCAGTCTCCCAAAGTGATGGGATTACAGTCATGAGCCACTGCACCTAGCCTTTTAGCTAACTTCTATAATCAAATCTCACTGTTATACATAAACATAAATTTAAATTAATGTAATAATAAAGATAGTTGCCACCAAGGTAAAAATAAAGTAGTATATTATTTCTTGTGAGTATATTTTTTATTTTAGATTCAAATAAAATGATATATACCCAGAATGTTAACCAAGTCCTGATGTATGTATTTGGAAGAAGAGGAGCTCACCATTTTTTGCACTAAAATTCTTTAGTATAAACATCTTGTTTTGTTATCTGTCATAATGTGACTCAAGATGTAGCCAAATTTACTGTCACCACTGATAAATATATCATTTATAAATTATACTATCCCTCTCATTGATATAAACCTATATTTTCTTTATATTAGAAATTCACATGAGAAAATTTATTCTATTATTTTAAATTATGTATTCCTTTATTGATAGTTGATATATGTGATCCACTTGAAGGATATTGACATTTCACGAAATGCTCTTCAGTCTTTTACTGATGAGTTTTCATCACATCTGTTTCACTTAGAATCAGATATATTTTTCTGTTTACAAAGAAAAGGATGGTGGATGTCAACAACATTCAAAATATCATATTTCGAGAATTTATGCCTCCTTATTATTTTCTAGGTGTCTATAGAGGCCTTAAAAACTACTGTATGATTGACATTGGTTTTAATTACTAATCTGATCATATCAACAGTCTTGTCAAAAACTTTTCATGATTTCCTATTCACTAATTAATTAGAGTTGAACTCAGTCTAGCATTCATAATAATGTTCAAGGTTTTCTTTCCAGACTTTTTAAAAAGACTTCTCGCCCATTGATTTTTCTGAGTGCTGACTTCAGTCTAAGCTGTGTTTTATTTGTAAGAAAACAATGAGTATTTTTCTTCTTTCTTTGTCTTCGTCACTATTTCATTCATCCAGAATTTGTTTTCTTTTCTCAATTGTCATTTTTCTGCCCAGAGTTTAAGATCCACATTAAATGTTTCTTCCTGAATAATGAATAATTTCCTGATGTCATGAAAAGAAACTTTTTAAAATTCTGAATCCCAATAGCATTTACAGTCATGCATCTCATAATCCACAGTGGGGATATATTCTGAGAAAAGCCTTATTAGGAGATTAGTCATTATTAGGTAATTAGTCATCACAGAGTGTACTTCACACAGGCAGAGTAGTATAGCTTACTACACACCTGAGCTATGTGGTATAACTCATTGATTTTTGTACAGCATGTTGTCTTACTGTATACTACAGGCATTTGTCACACAATAGCAAGTCTTTGTGCATCTCAACATACCTAACCATAGAAAAGACACAGTAAAAATACAGTATACAAGAGCTGCCAATTAAGTTCACGAATTCATCTTAGAAAAAGGGCTATATACCTCAGTGCTGAATATCACTAATGTCACCTGCAAAGTACTCCCTTTGGGAAGCTAAGCACTGATGCCACGGCCTAGTCCACCTGTCAAAGCAATTTTGGAACTCTTTTTCTGGATTGGCCATCAGAGTTGTTGTCATATTGCCCTTGATGTCCTGAATATCATCAACATGTCTTCCTTTCGATATTTCTTTTACCTCTGGGTAAAGAAAAAAGTCATTGGGGACCAGATCAGGTGAGTAGGGAGGGTTTTCCAATTCAGTGATTTATTTACTGACTGAAAACTCCCTCACAGTGCTGTGTGAGCTGGTGCATTGTCATTATGCAAGAGCTCCTTCAGGACCATTTTTACACACACTTTTCTCATGGCAGGACTTTCAGGTAAGATTTTCCTGTTTCTCTATCAATGTTTAATTGGTCTGCTATACTTCTCACAGTCAACAATTCTGATGCACAGTTTGATAAATATTTGCAATGTTTTCGTCTACTCATTACTGGTTATCCTGACCTCTCTTCATCAGTGATGCTTTCTCTCCTCTCAGAAAAAATGTTTGATCCATTTGTACATCGCAGTTTTTTTCATGGTGCTATCCCCACAATCATGGACTAACATGTCCCTGATTTCATTTCTGCTCTTGCCAAGTTTAACAAGAAATTTGATGTGTGTTTGTTGCTCTAATTCAAGCTCTGATATTCTCATGACAACAGCTCTGATGGCCGTTCCAGAAAGAGTTCCAAAATTGACTTGACGGGTGGACCAGGTGCTGGAATCAGTGTAGTTTCTCAAGGGGAGTACTTCAGAGGTGACCATGGAGATATTCGGCAATGAGGTATGTAGTACCTCTTTTTCTAAGATGAGTTTGTGAACTTACTTTTCAGAGCTCACAAAAGATAAGGAAGTAGAACGCCTGTATAGTCCAGCTCCTTCATAATCTCATGGGACTACTGTCCATCATATATAGAAAGTCCTTAACAGACCAAAATAATCATTATGTGGTAAATGACTGGATTTGTATGTTCCTTGAGTTGTAAACGTTCCTTGAGTTGGTAGCTACCTAACGAGTATTTATTTTACGGAATAAGAACATCAGCCAGGTGTAGTGGCTCAAGCCTGTAATCTCAACATTTTGAAAGGTTGAGGCAGGAGGATTGCCTGAATCCAGGAGTTCAAGGTCAGTATGGGCAACACAGGAGACTTCATCACCACCAAAAAAAAAAAAAAAAAATAGCCAGGTGTGTGGCATGCAACTGTAGCCCCAGCTACTCGGGAATCTGGAGAGGAAGGATCTGAACCAAAGAGTTTGAAGCTGTGGTGTACATTGATCATAGGACCACACTCCAGTCTGGGAGACAGAGTGAGACTCTATTATATTTATCTCTCTCTTTCTCTCCATCTTTTTCCCAGCCATAGTACCAAGCATAGTATGTTGATTATGGCAAGTGCTCCATAGAAAAAAAGAATAAATATGCGCTGCAATATTAGTGCAACAAATGCTATTAATAAACTGCTTTCAATAAAGCAAAACACTAAGATAATTATTGTAAAATTTCTAAATATAAGTTCAAAAATGTATTCTAGACTCGAGATCCTCCAAAAATCAACTTTTTTTAAAGGAGAAAAAAGCACATTTGTTACAAAATGGTGTTAGAAATGTAGAACATCTGAAAAATGTGTCTGCTTATCTCACATTTTAAGTCAAAACAATTTCAAAGTGATATAAGATTTTTAAACATAAATGCATAATTAAAAATTAGAAGGCATAGAAAAATTGCAATGTTTTACAATTTTAACCATAAAAAATAAAATATATAATTTCTACCAAACACATCACAAAGTTGAAAGACCAAAAACATTCATATATAAGATGGAACTAATACTTAAAATAAATGACAAAACATGTATATATGTATATATATGTAAAAAAGTTCTCATAAAACAACCTTAAAAAGGCATGAATGCTCAATATAAAAGTGAGTAAATTTCCCCAAAGGAAATGAAAAGCAATGTTATACGAAATTATGCAATACTACTAATTAGTAGCAAAGGAAAGCAGTGTTTACAAAGAAGTTAAAAATATATTTACTTCTTATAGTACTAAAGATTTATATATCTCAGAAAATTCAATGTTGACAAGCATTTGAACAAATGAACCTGAAGTCTTCTGAAGTAATGAAAAAAAAAAAGCACTAGTCAAAAGAACATCAATTAGTTCAAAGATTAGGAGAACACTTTTGTCACTTAATCAAAATATAAATTGAGCAAATTAATGACCAACACATCTATGCCCAAGTATTTATCCTACCAGGATAGTGTGACAAATAATGTGAAAAAAATATACGTCAAAAATGGCCACAGTAACAATGCTCAAAATATTGGGAAATTGTAAACAGCCTAGATGTCCAATAATACGGAATTGCTTAAAGAAAGTATGGCATATCCAAATAGTGGCAATTACAAATGATTTTATGTTGTCAAAGGTTAAGGAAATTTTTAAGGCATTAAGTACAAACTGAGTAGAACTCAAAATAGGTGACTCAAAAATTAATATTGCAAATATATGCAAGGTTGAGAGAGGAATAAAAAGCAGCAAACTTACTGAGCATTCATTGTATCAAATGCTTCATTCTAACTTATCTGTTTAATTTGCGTGGTTTCTCCAATGAGGTAGATTACCAGTGACTCATAACGACCAAGCATCAGAATCAGGTTATAAATAAGTTCGATCTAATTCCAAAAACATATTTTTTGTACTGTACCATGGAGGGTCTATTGTTGTAGTTGTTTTATTTTTTATATTTTTGTTTCTGAAAAATGCTCTTTTTCTCTTTGTGACCTATGTTCTCTATAGGCGAAGCTGATGACACTTCAAGAAAGACAATTTTGTTACTCCCTACATGATGAACTACCTTTGAATATCTTTGCTTTCCTTTTTCATTTTGGAGTCCAGTCCAAAGGAAAGATAACAATATCTACTAAAATATTACTAATAATTATCTGATTTGATATTACAAGAAACATATAACATATACATTGAAACAGAAATTTGGACACTGCTACTGGAATATAAGGACCAGTACAAACTATTTAAATGGTTTTTTATTATTTTAATCTCAATTGTATGTGCTTTCTGAAAACAGACATTTAGCATTATTCTAAAATGTATCTTCTTTCATTTAAAGACGTTAGCTACCGTTTTCTTCACTTGTCCCAAAGCGGTTGCTCGAGGACAATCGTCACACATTCTATTCATCCCCCATGCTTTTTATTTGAGACACGATGCTTTGCTATTATATTTATAAGAGGCCTGGAGAGAATAGGTTAATTTTATAATTGACAGTATGTGAGTGAACTAATTTTATTTTTAACCGGTATTATTAATGTCCATGCTTTAAAGAAAGCATGCATGCACAGACAGAAACAAACAGTTAACATACCTCACTATTTAAGTGAAAAGCACACACACAATTATGTGTGATTTCTGAAGTACTGAACATGTCAGAATTGCTGCCATATAAAATATTTCAAAGATAAAGTCATTAGAGGTGCACATAAAATCTGTGAGTTAAGGGTTGCATGTGGCAGTCTGTACAGAAATTATTATTTTGTTTTTCAACTTATTTTTTTGGTAAATATATTTATGATTCTTTGTTCTACTTGTGTCTAATGATGCCTAAGTATAGTTGACACCAAAAATAAAACCCAGGTCATGAACTTTAGAATATAATGGGTCATTATTCCAGTAACAAAAATAAGGGGAAAAGGCCACATTGCCAAAGTCACAGAAGTCTCCACCTTTGTACAACAAAGAGGATGTGAGAATAAAATGTGGAGATGTTGTGACCCACATGTTCTCAGAAATCACCTATTTATTGGAGATTTAACGTACAGCATGGTGATTACAGTGAAAGTGACTGTAATTGTTTACTAGTAATTTGGTAAGAGATCCTACCACACACACACACACACACACACACACACACACACACCACAAATGGTAACTAAATGTGGAGATGGATATATTAATTACTTTGATTGTGGGAGTCATTTCACAATTGGATATACTTGCATGTACACCAAAATATCATATTGCACACCTTGAATGTATACAAAATATGCCGATGAATCATACCTCAAAAAGGCTGAAAAAAATAAGTCATTGATTGCACACACATTTATTGCACCCCTACTTATGCTGCTATGTGTGAGTCAAGTGTTAAACACCAGGGAAGGTGAAGGAAGATAAAGGAGAAGAAGAATAATCTGCTAAATGTGTTTCAATTACTGTCTCTGAGACTTACATCTTTCCTTTCAATAGATTGTCACAACTTCTTGAAGTATGTAATATAATAACACTCGGAATATAGATTTGTAGTAGATTTTGGCTTTTAGATATCTAGTGGACCATGGTGTTCGGGTTAGAGTCTATAATTCGGTTTCCAAGAATAACATGTGTATCAACATGACCAATGGAATGGGCTTGTCCTTAGGAAAAGAATAATTAGGAAAAAAAGTTATTCACTTCAACCCCAATATTACATTTTCAACTTAAAAAATCAGTATTGTTCCGAATCCTGCTTACTGTAGCATACATGAGTGAAAGCAAGGATACAGCTTGAGTGGGAGGGAAATTGGGCTGCAGGAGACTTACAAATGGATGGTTCTTCTATGTCAATTTTTCTATTGCTTTGTATTTGCAGATCTCAAAGTATGATCTGGAACTCTTGGGGGAGTATCAAAAAATTTTGAAGGGGCTTTATACAATTAAACTATTTTATAATAAATCTAGGTCATTATCAGCCTTTTTCACTATATATTTATAAGATGTCACCAAAGCAGAAGGCAAGGTTGTGTCACCCATTGTATGTACAACCATTGTGTTCATAGCCATCTCACACCTCTGGGGAGAAAACGAAACTTCCAGAGTCACATAAGACTATCCTGATGAAGTTGTACACATTCTTTTTTTTTTTTTTTTTGAGTTGGTGTCTCACTCTGTCACCCAGGCTGGAGTGCAGTGGCCGCTCCCAGCCACCGCAGCCTCGACCTGCTGGGCTCCGGCGATCCTTCCACCTCAGCCTTCCAAGTAGCTGGAATTACAGGCGCGCGCTATCACACCCGGCTAATTTTTTGATTTATTGTAGAGACGAGGTCTCGCTTGCCCAGGCGGGTCTCGAACCCGCAGGCTCAGGCAATCCACTCACCTCAGCCTCCCAAGGCGCTGGATTACAGGCAGAGCCACTGAGCCCGGCTTGTACACATTCTTAATGTAATTAAATCTTGAGTCTTGTGTACATGTCTCTTTATATACATGAGAAGCTGTCTAAAATTATGGGCATACCTCATGTGATTTTTTTTTTTTTTGAGGAAAAGTTCTCATGCATTGTTGAGGTTGTGAGTTGAACTAACGCTTTTTATTTTTTTGAAATAGCACTTCTACTTCAAAGAACAATTGACAGAAACTAAGATTCACCAACATTTGGGTATTTGGCAGATTTTCTAAAAGTGAATGAAGTGAGTCTATCACTTCAGGAAAACAAACTGACAGAAGCTGTTGCCAATAGTAAAACTCGAGCTTTCAAGGATTAAGCAGAATTTTAAAATAGTTCTTTCTACCAACAAAAGTTTCACAGCTTCCAAATACTTGAATACGGTTTTGTTTTATATTGAATAATAAATTATGTCAATGTTTGGAAGTTCAATTTCAGTGAGCCAATATTGTCCAAAGAACCAATGTATGATACTGCAAAATCATTAATGAGTAAAAATTTTATTCAAAGTACAAAGATAGAGTCTTTTCATTAAAAAATATATAAAAATTTATTCATATGTTGTCAGAATCCAAATTACATTGAATACTAAAAAAAATCATTCTTAAAGCTTTGGTATGCTATAAAAACAAAATAAACAAAAAATAAAGAAAGAAAGAAAAGAATATCCACAACTGTCCACAAATTTTCAGCTAGATATTTGTGTAAGGGCAGATACTTTTTTCGTATATTTTAACAAAAACAATGTGTTTTGACACATGAAATTCAAAAGCTGATATGAGAATAAAGTTTTCTTTCACTAGACAGGTCATTAAAGAAATATGCAAACATGTTAAGCACTGCCATTTCTCCTCACTAAACTTTTTCTTTAGTTTTGGAATATATAGTTGTTAGTGAAATCATAGTAAGTAATCATGTGATGCATGCATTGTTATTTTAATGAAATAGTAACCTAAAATTTCGTCTGATTAATTTATAATATGGCAAATACTGATGAATATAACCAAAAAATCAAAAAGTTCTCAATAATCTTTTAGGATGTAAAGATCAAATAGTCTGGAAACTATAGCTCTAAAACAGGATACAAGGGTGTGCCTTTTCATATTTGTATATGAAAATGTAAGTATGTTTTGCTTTAAAATGTCGTTTAAAAGGCATTGAGGAGAGATAAATAAAAATCAAGATAAATTTACTCCTTTCCTCCCATTGTAGAGGCAAGTCCTAACTTTCAGGAAACTCACAAGAAGCCAGATTTCCTTAGACTGCTCCCAAATGAAGAGGCAAAAGTCTTATTATCTCGAAGAATTTACAGATGGCTATGGCTAGGAATGCCTTTATCATTCCAATACTGAGTTCTCCATGAAGATTGTTTGAATAATAATGTCTGCTGTTTTGAATTTTCTCTGTACCTATGTTTATATATCAAGCAAAAGCAAACTTACTACTTAATCAAATATGGACTTCAACTGCTCACTACATAAACTTAATTTTCTTTGTCTCTTATTATTTTGAGTCTTGATTTTAAAACCAGATTATAGTACCTCATTTGGGGATGAGCATGTGATCTAGCCTTTTTTATACCCCCTCTGAACCTTTCACCATGTTTTGTTTGGAAGAAACACTGAACAGCATTCAATCTATAATTGTTAACAGGAAACCACCAGTGTTCCAAGTTAATGTAAACATACATGTAAGTGACCTTTGGTCCTTTACATATGTTTGGTATTCCCCAAAATATTTTCCTCACATGTGAAATATAGCCTATATAATTTCATAGGTTTATAACTGCTTAGACCCAATAATTTTTCAATAATAATAGTTGATAGTGGTAATACATATTGAGTGTCAGCAATATTATCTGCAACTCAGTTTTAAATATTTTGGAACGGACAGTTCTATATACTAATATGCAGCAGTTTTTGGTAGCCTATATCCTAATGATGTTTGTTAATTTGTGCCCCAAAGAACAAACTACAATTGGAAGTTTGCACCCCAGAAATTTGATACTGTGTTATACCTATCTTTAGCACGAGTGATTCTAGATGTCTTACTACTTTGCAAAATGGATGTTAGAATAAATTGTTTAAGATACATGCAATGACTAGAAATATTGTTTAGGCAATCCAAATCTTTTGTGAATTATACACATGTTGTGATTCTCCTAAGCACAAACTCTTGCCGCACTTTGAGTGGAAGCTTGGCTTCTGCAATCTGAAATAGTCTTATGTTAAACAACTTGACAGAAAATCTAACTTCAGATAGAAGATTAGATGAATCCTGTTGCTAGAATATTGCTCTCTCTCCTTTGGACCTGTCATGCAAGGTGCTTTTCTACTGTATGGTAGACCAAAGTTCAAACACTTTTCACTATTTTACAATGAAGGTGCCATAACAGTTTTCTTGCCTATGTGCTGGTAAGCATTTACATATACAAATCAGATTGTCTTTGGAATCAGGCTTCGGGATAACTTATGGCCAGCTATGGACTTTGTGTGGTAGAAGGTCTGTAACATCTCTGACATGAGGCTACCGATATTTGCCAAAAATAAGAAAGTTGTTATCAATGACCAAATCAATTTAGTTCACTTTGCACGAATATGTTCCTTCTTCCAACATAGAATTTAAGGCAGTTTATTTGAACTTATAACATAAAATGAAAAAAGACGTAGTGAAGGAAACTCAGTATCTAGAAAATCACTGTGTAGAAAAGGGCAAATGGAAGAAAAAGGTAGTCAATCCAAATGCAATATGTCAATTTGTCTTGCCATAAAATTACAGCAATTAACATTTTACAAGGTTTTTTCCACGGACTCTTTAATCATATTTATTTATTTACATTAATTTCATAAATAGACATTTCCATTTTGAAAACCCAGGATATTTTTCGGCAGTTTCATGAACATGTTGATGCATGGAATGAGTAATCAAATCACAATTATATAACTATGCATTCATAAGTAGTCTTTACGCACATTATAATTTCCACATATATTACTGTAAGGATGAGTTAATTCAGAAGTAAAATAGATGGGCTAAATTACCTATAAGTTTTAAAGTATTATTGTAGAAAAACATTTAATTAACTCGACATAATATTTAACCCCCAAAAATGCTTTCCTTAGAAAGGTAGTGAATTGTAAGTTAGGTAATTATACATTTTTAGGCTGTGAAATCAGTAATTAAACGGTAACTAAAATGTACTTACATGTTTACACACCATAAAATTACAGTATTTTTAACATACAGTAATTAATTTATATTTAACATACACTTGTGTATGCTTGATTAAATGTCAATTAGGTGTGTATTTGTGAAAAATTAACAAGTTCCAATTTATGAAAATATTAAGGTAAAACTAACCATTTTGTTCCTTTAAAAAATGTCTTATGTTGATCTAAATGTCACATACAATTTATTTTCTGTATATTTGTAGTGCATATTTTTTTCTATAAAAAACATTGAATCAAACATACTACATAAGTCAAGAATAATGTGCTTAACTTCAAGTGCTGAAATAAAACAAAAAACAACTAAACAAAGAATTTTAACTAATACGGATGATTTTTAAGATGCATTAGTAACATATTAGTTTTTTTTAATATCTGTTACTATATTCTTTCCCCCATTATTTTCTCTGTATTTGCTGACTTCTTAATGATCAACAAGTTTGGCCATGTAAAATTTTTTCTTGAATATATTTTCCACAAAGTTCAAATAAAATATAGTTTCATAAAACTTTATAATTTTTGTATCTCTATTTTTAATAATTTGTGTTGTTCTGATAAATTTCTACTGGTTGCAGAGAGAGAGTAAACTATAAATAAACTCGTGTAACCTAGTCTTAACTATATATATATATTTACATGTGTAAATCTGTATATATATTATTAATGGTATGTATATGTATATGAAATTAAAAGACCAATAGAAATAGACTTAAATAGACTTAAGAAAACCCTCAATGGCATTTTGACTGTAAAATTGCTTCTCATTTGCCATAGCACTAATTGCATTCTATATAAGATATCATTAAAAATAGTATGCTTCTTTATGGCTGGTTATAGTTATCAATTAAATATGACAAGGACATTTTTCATAGAAAAAATCCATTAACCCAAATGTGCAAAAAATTTATACATTTCAAAATGGACATCAGAATTCTAAGAGTTTTGAAGGACAGGCACACACACACACACACACACACACACACACACACACACACACCTGGATAACATACATCTTCTAAATAATACCAACATGTCTGCATAAAGTATAGAAAACACTGTCTTTGTATTTGACCCTTTGTATAGGCATCAGCCATCATTTTTCCTTTCTGTGTAAATAAATAAAATTGCTGATGAAGATGAGAAAGCTGCCTGATGGGGTATTGATTTTTGTTAGGAAACTCTTCTATAGTGATAGCAATACAGATGGTTCCAAGTCTTTTGTGATAAGGGGTTACTTAAACAAACACTTATTTTTCTTAATTAATTATTACAGATTATAATATTCTACTATTAGCACATTATAGCATATCAGTATGCTACTACTATATTCCAATATGCTACTACTATTTACTAAGTGCTAAAACAAATCATTGATATCAAATGGACAAGTAGCTGTTAAGGCACTTTTTAGCTTAATTTTGAATTGACTATTTTAGTCATGATATAGAAATTGCTTGGAAACATATGTACATGTGTATCTAGAAGTCAAACATGAGCAAAGTGCATTTTGTTTCAATCTGCTATGGGGGTCATCTCAGCAATTTTATTTAGTTTTAGTTTTGTTTTGTTTTTACCTGAAAGAGGAGCCCCTATGTCCAAATCGTCCGGAAGTTCGAGGATTTATCAGAGATGTTCTTTGCAGCAGCATGTGGTATGAAGGACTGGCACAAAGCATGAAAACTGACTGATTAGTGCCAGAACTAAAGAATATCAATAAAGAGTCATGTCCAAACTGGGTAGAACCAGTGTGTGTCCTCATAATCAGCTCTCAAAGTCTCATTAATTGATAATATAATTAAATGTAAAAAGCATTCTGACATGGAACAACATAGGAAACAAGAGTAACTATTTTTTACTCAACTTTCCAATTCCTCCCCAAAATCCCATTATAGAATATGCTCATAGATCCTTGTGTATTAAATTTATTGAATAGCATTATAGAAAGCATCATTGAAAAATATATATGAAAATGATTATATTTTTTCTACAGAAGCCATTTTCTATTAGCACTGATAAATTATTCTTAGTTTATTTCTATTTTTATTCATTCCTAGTCTCCATATATTTCCCATGTCCCAATGTATATAAAATGATGAATTTGAAAGAAAACTTCTCAGAATTGAGATTTACACAATAATTATGAAAACAAGTCAACTATACTCTAACCTTTATAATGAAGACTGTCTTTTAAAACTTTATAGTAACAAAACATGTCAAATCATCATAAGCCAAAATAGGGTATTTAATTGTAAGATAATTAAAGCCTGTAAAGTATGAGTTAGAATGCAAAATATTTAAAGTGTGTACTTGGTATCATACATTAGAAAATATCTCATTTTCTATTGAAAAAGGAATGCAATGAATTTTGAATAAAATTTTCCTGAAATTGTTAATGTAACTTCAGTTCTTGCTGAGGAATACATGAGGTTGATATGTACACACATATATATTTATATTTATAGCCATCCTTTGACATACATATTAATATGCACAGAAACTTGTTCTATTAGATATTTCCAAATATACAAATAAGGTCCTCAACTGAGTTGGTTTGTGTGATAATAAATAATAACAATTTTGTCTCCTCTTATTTATAATTGTGTCATTGATCTAAGCACTTATTATATAGGATGAACTCTTAAGTAGGTACTTTTGGCCTTTGTTAACTAGCTTATATTAAAACATGAATTTTGTCATAGTATTTTTACCCCAGCAAAACACAAAGTTACAAGGCCACAGAAAACTTTAAATAATTAATATATGATAAAAGAATGTTAGCAAGGAATTAGCTATAGCATAAACATATTGAAAAGTGATCAATAGCCTGTGGAAAAGAAAGCAGAAAAAAATTTCCTCAATCTTCTTGCAATACAATTCCTGAGAGATACGCAACATTGCTACCATAATCAGGACAACAGATTCATCTCTCTTTCTTCTGATTTCATCCAAGCATATCCTATGTATTTAATAGAGTTATTAATTTGAAGAAATATAAATAGCAAAGATGAAAAGGATTAATGACAAAGAATCATGGCCACCTGTAATATCATTCAACTAGACAGGCACAGGGAAAAAAGTAAAGAAAAAAGTTCTGGCTGTAGGATGTAGTCATTCTAAAGATTACAGCTTTTCATGTTTTCATAGATAATGAAAACAAAGAGAATGCCCGGCTAATTCAAATTCTCGTAGCAACATGAAATTCTTCATAGTCAAAAGAAAATAAACGATATAACTATTAACTCATCTCTATTAATCAGGATAAAGTAACAACAAACCCCAATTCTCATTGACATAATAAAATAAAAGTTTATTTCTCACTTATACACGATTCCTGTGGGTTTCAAACTATACTGAAAGCAGCTGTTCTCTACAAACCAGATAGCTTAAATTTTGTTTTATCAAACCAATTTATCAGAAGTCTACTTCCAACATAACTTCAACAAGGATGTAGAGAAAACCTGAAGAAATCTCCATGAGTTTTCCACTGCCAAAGCCAAGTCAAAGTCACGTCTGTCCTAGTAACAAGGATAAGTGCAGATCCATGTGTGTTTAAAAGGAAAGGAGAAATAGATGCTGGAAAATACTAGTAATTTCTACTAAACAACTTGACAAGTATCTGCTAGATGTGTAGTGAACTTGGTCAAGAATTTAGTACCATGTTACTTTCCAAATGTATTTTTCTTAACCTTCCTATAAGCAGTTAATACAGATTTTATTTGGAATACATTGATACATCCACCATGACAAAGTATTTTAAAATTGAATTTGATATATAAAAAATGAAGGAAAATTTTGAACAGTGCAAAGTAAAACATTTCGAGGAAATGAGGGATTTGAAAAGAATTTAAGCTGGGTGTGGTAGCTCACGCCTGTAATCTCAGCACTTTGGGAGGTGGAGGCAAGAGGATTGCCTGAGTCTAGAGGTTCGGGATCAGCCTGGGAAATTTGGTGAGACCTTGTCTCTACAATAAGTTGAAAAGGTAGACAGGTGTGGTGGTGCACACCTGTGCTTCCAGCTATTTGGAAGGTTAAAGTGGAAGGATCACCTGAGCTCAGCAGTTCGAGGCAGTGGTGACTGTGAGCGGGTCACTGCACTCCAGCCTGGGCAACAGAGTGACACCCAACTCAGAAGAAGAAGAAGGAGAGGAAGGAGAGGAAGGAGAGGAAGGAGAGGAAGGAGAGGAGGAAGAGGAAGAAGAAGAAGAGGAAGAGGAAGATTCAGTGAAAAAACATAACCAAAGGAGATAATAATGTGACATTATAGGGCTCACAAACAAAGACTAAGAAAGACTAAGACTTAGAAGATTAATAAACAAATAGTGCAAATCAAGAGTATAATAGCTACATTACAAGCACCTTAAATATAGTGTTATTTAGGAAAACAGAAAAGGACGAAAAGTGAAACAAAAGAAATGGAAAAAGGAAGGAGTAGAAACAGTGAAATTATTGATTATTGAGGAAATCAACAAATGAAATTCTGCTTTACATGGCAATGTTCCTGGAAAAAAGTACTGAAGTGATGTAGGAAAAAATTGCAATAAATCTAAACGTTCCTATGTGAGCTCTATATAGAGGAGAATAGGGACCCTGATGATAGTCCCAGCTGAGATCCCAGCATGATCTCAGCTATATGAGGGAGCCATCTTGGACATGAAGATGCCAGTCCTTGCCAAGCCATCCTTGTTGATGCCTTGTGGAACAGAGATGAGTCATTCCTGAAAGGTCCTACACAAAATACAGATCTGGGAACAAAGTAAACAATTAGCATTTTAAACATTAAATGTTGGGGTGGCCTATTATGCAACAAGAGATAACCCTATCTTTGAAATTGCATATTAGAACAGAAATGGAAAACCCTCTAGTAAAAAAAAAAGTGCTTTAAAAATTGACTATCCATTCATAGATGTCCATTCACTGGGACTTTCTGCTTGAGGACATGAAGTCATAGACCATCCTCAGTGGGCCAAGTCTGCTCACTTTACAGGTATGAAGACTAAAGAAATATGAACTGGATACACCCATTGTTGAAATAACTGTTTGATCTGTTATACAGCTAACCCACTAAATAACTTGGTTTCTTTTTAGGTATACTATTCTGAAAAATGAGTGGCAGAGTTTAAAACACAGATGCTATATAACTATTTGCTGAGAATGTCATCTTGTTTTATGTATATTACATATTATACTAAATGTACTTATTAATACATTTCTTACTGTAAACTTGATTTTTATCAATGTAAAGGCCTATTTTTCAGAGTTATATAATATAAATATAACAATACAATGAAATAACACAAATACTTTCCCAGAATAAATGTTTGCTTTCTTTTACAAAAAAATACAAGTTAAAAATATAAACTAATGGGAAAGCTGCATTTGAAAGAGTATTGTGAATTATCTCATGATTTTACATGCACTTGACAGTTGTGCTAGGCAAAGTAATAATATGGTTCTCTTAAAAGTCAGAACTCTGTCAAAATCAGTTTCCAAAGGAAATCATTAGATTTAATGGGTAATTCATCAGCTTATATTTTCACATTGCTTAGTGATTTCTAAGATATCTTGCAAGGAATCATATTCAAGCCTTTCTTAGTATTTTAATGAATATAAATTATCTCATTTTTTTTCTCAAAAATTAAATCAAGCAAAATCACATATTTGACTTGACATGAAGACAGAAATATTGAGGAATCTGATGTCTTATCACTTATCATTTATCTTCAGGATATTCCTTCTAAATCTTCTTGTTGTTCAGTTTCATATAAAAACATTGGCAGAATAGTTTTTGTACTATAGGAAAACATCAACTTTTCAATTGTTGATACTTCTTTTCCATAAGTGAAATAGGAAATAAATAGGTCTGAATTCGATTCATATGTAAATTGTAAATTACTCATATCAAGTAAGTAAATCAACTTCTACATTTTCGATTGAGTACATTACTGACTCCAGTGTATACTCTACCCTACAAAATAATGAAACTACACAAAGACATTTAACTTGTTTTACCTTGATGCTTGGCATCAATTATCACCATTTTATCAGATTATGCAACAGACTTACCGATACGTTTAATAATGAAAAGTGCCAAAGTAATGTTTAAAAACACAAAAACTATAATTGCTAATAATAATTCACACGTCAGCCGGGCTCGGTGGCTCAACCTGTAATCCCGCGCTTTGGGAGGCTGAGGTGAGTGGATTGCCTGATCCCATGGGTTCGAGACCCACCTGGGCAACTTAGCGAGACCTCATCTCTACAATGAATAAAAAATTAGCCGGGTGTGGTAGCACGCGCCTGTAATTTCAGCTTCTTGGAAGGCTGAGGCAGAAGGATTGCCGCAGCCCGGCAGGTCAAGGCTGTGGTGTCCGGGAGCGTGCCACTGCACTCCAGTCTGGGCGACAGAGTGAGACTCCAACTCAAAAATAAAATAAAATAAAACAATTCACATGTCATTTAATATAATACCAAAGCAATTTAATTTCCTCAACATTACTCCAAAATTTGTGTTGATAACAAACTAAGGTCACACTTGTATGAAATTTTAGAACTGGAAGTGTCCTTGGAGAACACATCCTTAAATTGCCAATTTCCCTGAGAAAGAAGATCAGTTAAAGTGATTTACCCAAAATTACTGAAAAAATTAATTGTAAAGATTCCACTCAAACTAATTTTTCCCAATTTCCTGTCTAGTACAATTTTCACTAATATAAAACATATATCCGTGATTCTATGAATATACTTTGAATGCTTCTCAACATACAAATGGTGAGAAGCAGACATTTTATTTATTTATTTATTTATTTTATTTTATTTTATTTTATTTTTTGAGTTGGAGTCTCACTCTGTCCCCCAGACTGGAGTGCAGTGGCCGCTCCGGGCCACTGCAGCCTCGACCTGCTGGGCTCCAGTGATCCTTCTGCCTCAGCCTTCCAAGTAGCCGGAATTAC
>CAUYQG010112478.1:0-60894 GCA_963574415.1 Tarsius wallacei | reverse complement strand
TTTCTTTTTGTTAACAAGATTTTCACTCATCTTCCCAAGCAGGTCTTTCTTGGTCTCTGAGCCTTAAATCATTCCAGTGGCCATGCTTATAGTCATCGGGCTACTCTCTGTTCTAGTTTTCCCCAAATTGCTCTGCTTTTCGTCTTCACATCTCTACTTTATGTCCTTCTAGAAGCTTCTATGTACCTCTCCAAACAAATCACCCTTCTCCAAACAAACCACCCTTAAAACTTTAACTGTAGGCCTTCTGATAAGTTATTGTCTCATAATACAAAAAAAAAAAAAAAAAGTTATAGCATCCCTTCAACTCAGTTTACAAAACCAGATAGAAGAATTATCAAAATGTAAATGACTTGGGAGAAGGAATAGCAAAACAGGAAAAAAAGCTTCACAACTCACCCTGAACGGACATGGCCGTGAAGGGAGATAATATGTAGTTGCAAAGGAAAGGTAGCCTACCTCTGTTCCTTCCAGAATCATAGGCAAATTTAACTTATTAGCTATGCCTGAAGTTCACTGGAGTAGAGAGGTATTGCTTCCCAAAGCTACAGTAAGATGACAAATAAAGTAGCTAAGATCATCCATTTATTTATTCACCACTTGTTAATTATGCACCTACAGTGTCCAGGGCACTGTTTTGGGAGTTGGAGATGTCAAAGAGCTTCTTTGTTCATTAGATCATCCAAGATAAGGTACTTACATGTTACCAATATGTATGTATTTCCATCTGCAATTTTCAGTATCATTCAGTGACTACTGCCACTAAACCCCCGGTAAGACGTGACTTCCTGATTACACATTCATCATCCGACAGAGACATATGACTCTATATGCTGAGCTGAGCCTAATCTGAACTTTCATTCCCATCCTTCTGCCCTCTCCCCATCCTGAAGTTTCACTGTTAAAGGCCTCAGACAGTCTTATTAGTCCGAGATTTATTTTATATCATTGGGAAAAATTTCCATACTGGCAAATGTACCTAGATTCATGCAAACACACACAAACAACTCCCACCCGAGGAGAAGCAAAAGACTCATTAAGTTCTCTCTTTGGAAATATTTTAGCCCCTTTTCTCTAAAGTCTTATTTTAATGAGTTTCTCCAAGCCGTTCCCTGACTGCACCTCCAAGACCCCAAAGGACTAGCCAAGCACTTCAGCTTATGTGTGGGGGGTCTAGGAGGCTTGGAAATCTCTAATAAACAATATTTTGATTGTATTACTTGTCACAATCGGCTGCAAATTGCAGTTGAAAAATTCATACTCTAAACTCGAATCTTTTTTTTATAAGTTCTCAAGATAATTAAAAGAATAAACATCGGGTCAGAAAAAGATTATTCATTGTAGCTAACCTCATCTTTCTAACTCATCTGCGCCGACCAAGCCCAGTAAAGAATTGTTATGCATTGTTTATGGAGAACATGCGTTATTCTACCTATTAAAAAACTCATATGGGGTATGGGTCACTTATGTGCCTGTCGCAGAGCAGGTGCTCAAAAACATCAGCTCTTTGACGTCCTCTGGCTTTATGATGCTTCTAGAAGCAAGCATGGGAGAATGCCATTTATCAATGACAACTCATGTTTTTAAAAAGAGTTTCTTAAGGCTAAAGATCTTTAGAAACTCTGACCTCTTTCAATTAGCCAGTTTGAAAACACGGACTTTTGCATGGCAAATGAAAGCCTGAGTGGTAGAGGGTGAGCCAGAGAAGTACTTATCTGTCCCCCAGGAAATTCACAAGTTTGGTGTCAAGGTCAACTCCCCCATAGTAGGAGGCTGGTAAGAAGGCGTTATTGGCCACTGTGCTCCCTTGGCCTCCTGCAACAGTGACCTGACCGGTCCCATGGGTGCTCAACTTTCAAAGCATCGCCTACAAAAACCCAGCAGATCTGTGTCCTCAACATGCTCCTGAACACACCTGGCACTCTTTGAACTCTTGCCTTGAACGTCAAGTTCACAGAAAATCAGATATGCAAATCTCAGAGGGGTGAAGTCACTTAAGAAAGAGTCCAAGATCTATGGTATAGGATGCCTCTTTCTAAGATTTTTTAAAAGACAAAAAATAAAAATAAAAGACAAACAAGAAACCTTTCATAGTGGGCTTGGAAAAAATTGTGATTTTCATGAGCAAAAAATGTTTTAAAAAATAAAAATACAAGTGTACTATTCATGATGATTTAGTATCTCTGGAAAAGACTTTCCTAAGAGAAAACATTACTATACCACCTCGGTGAGCCTGTGTCAACCATCACACTACAGACATGCCTGGGGTCTGGCCCTGGTGAGTTTCTTCTCCAGCATTAAGTTCATTACCTGCCAGGAGGGCATTCCTCAGCCTTCAGATTTGAAGGTTAATATGCTCCAGCATGCCTTGATAACCACCACAAAAAGGGCAGGACCGACACTACAATTCCTCTTGCTGAACTGGAAAACTACTGGGTATTAATTCCAGAAAACATGGGTGGAAGTGCTAGGCTAGAAAGAGCCCTGCCTTTCATCTGAAGGTTCACCTGAGCTTCAACAGAAACTCCTACATGTTAGGGGTAGTATTTAGGTAATTTCTTTTTCCTCCTAACCTTTCTGAGCCCCAGTCTTTTCATCCGTAAAACAGAGTAAAAACATTTAACCTGCAGCATTGATAAGGTTTTTTTTAAAAAATGTGAATATACAATCCATGGAGCCTGCCACACTAAAGGTGTTAGATATCAGTGGTTTAAAAATAGAGAATACAAACATTACAAAAAGGGCTCATGGCTCAAGGAACAGGCAGAGTGAACGTGGAGTATTTTAAATCTCAAATATCGTATCTTAAGTTTAGTAAATGAAACACTAAATCTTCAAGTGTGAGAGACTAAAGTAACATCTAATCATTTTTAAAAAGAATTTCACTTATTTCATAAAACCTTACCCAATTTTTTTCTCCTAAATTATTTCTCAAACTTACTGAGAAATTCCCCTGATCTCCTATCCTTTTCAAAAGCAATTCTCTCTCTTTCTCTCTCTCTCTCTCTCTCTCTGGCAGTCTCGTTCATTTCCTCTTTCTGGAGAGTCACATACAAAAAAAGATTAAAAACTGCAGTGAGAAGATGAGCCTGCACATTTCAGATATTTCAGTAGACATCACAGGGTGGTTAGAGCTAGAGATGCTGAGGCTGCTTGAGCAAAAGGGAGTCAGGAGACTATATGTCCAGGGGCCAATGAGGGGATGCAGAAGAAAAATTGGGCCAGGAACTCAGGAAGGGAGAGAAGACTGACAGATAATCAGTTGAGCAGTTCATGTTTACAGAACTGAGTTTTGCAAGGGCCAGAGGTTTACATAAGATCTACTCCAGAAGGAGCCCTGAGTCCAGGGCCAGGCTAGGGTGGGGTAAGTGAGATATTGCCTTGTGCACAGAATTTAAGGAAACACTAAAAATCCAGTCATTGGGGTACATTTTAAAAAATAAAACTGAGTGCAAATATCCAAGACCAAAAAAATCAGAATTTTAAGGACCGACAGGATCTGACCTTGAACTTGCAGGACTCACATCACCACTTCACCCTAATGTTGGACTTATTGGGATTAAGCTGCCTTTATTTAAAATTTTGATGTTTTCTTCATAGATTTTTTTTTCATTCACCTTAAAATATTTTTATGGTGGTTTCTCTCATCCACGCCAGCTCTGGCATGTCTCTCTTTTCTCTCTTCTTTCTCTAATAAACTTTGTTTGAAAAAAAATTATATTATCTATCTTGAGTGCTGAGACATTTGGTGTGGCTTTCAATTCTGCCCCTGAAGTGAGTACCTCTCCCATTACCTTACTGCTGGTCCTGCCAGAGTGAAAGAGATGCTTCCAGAAAACCCAGATGGGGTACAGGAGAGTGACTCGGGAATCAATGAGGACAATTTCTAGAGGGTTATTGTGGCGCTTTGAGGAATCCCAGCACTGAACTCTATTTTCAGGTCTATGCAAGAATAATTATGAATAGGTGACAAAAGTAGGCAACAGAGACCACAAATATGACACTCTTGTCTTTATTGGTATATGTGTTTGGCTCTGAATGTTCAACGACATCACACATTCCAGTACAACAGATCTCATTGTCATGAACATGTCTACATGATAAAGAATTCCAGGCTCCATTGATCACTCATACATACACGTGGGCAAGCCCTGGATTTTCTGAATACAGTAAGAAAATGCAAATCGTGTGTTAGATCTCTCTCTTGTATCAAATGCGGGAGAAGGAAAAAAAGTTAAGCAGCATTTAGCAATCAACAGAACCCCTCCTCATCCCACCCCAGCACAACATGGTGCAACACCAGAGGGCAGAACTGCTGAGACCAGTGTGACAAGACAGCAGGGGGTGTCCAGGCAAGAGGAGCCTCCTTGGCCCTAGTGAGGAGACAGGGAGAACTTACAGAGAGAATCACAGCAACACCCCGATTTGACACCCATTAGCTGGAGGGTCTCCGTAAGGAACATCGATCCATAGCCAACCACCTAGAATTCCCCTCTTTACAAAAGGAGATAAACAGTGTGGGGATCACAGGAACAAATTCCCCAATCCAAAACCCCTTCCCATACCCTTTCCCACACACCAAAACTCTTCCTCATGCTGGGACAGAAAGCTTTCAGTGACATGGGTATTCTCAAAGAGAACAAAAGAGGGTACTAAGATGTCAACACCAAGAACTATGCCAGTGTATCTCTATTAGACCCAAACCTGGCTAAGATCCACTCTAATTAAAAACTTGAGATGTAATATGGAGGAAGTGGCAGAGAGTACACACAAGCCCAGAGGGAAAGCATGATTCAGGATGTGAACGATAATCTTATATCTTCTGCTGCTTGGCCATTGTCTCCCTCCCCAAGGCTCAGGAGTTCAGAAATCGAAGGCATAGCTACCCATCACCAATATCTTACTAAGAAAATGATTGTTTGCCTCTCTGAAAACCAATGTCTGTAAAAGTCTAGGTAGGACTTAGTGAAACTGAAAACCTTCCATGTAAGTGGAGGAATTTTCCCCTCAGCTCAAAACAAAAGGTCCTAAGAAGGAGAAAGACCCTAAAACCTACCTCTGACAGTACCTGGGAAAGAAAGAACAGCCTTTTAAACAAGGCTTAAGCAGCTAGATGTGTTCACCGTTGTTTCTGTATATATCAGGAAACGGCATTAATGAAATTAGGAGCAAGGAAGAAATGTGATCCTTAGCATTGTAGATCCCGAGCCCCAATACACAGAGAAAAAGAGAGAGGATGGAGAAGCAAGATGGGCAAAAAAAATTTATATTTATGGAAATAAGTCCCAAAGAGAGTGGAGTGTGAGATGAGTCAGTTTAGCTGGCTGGAGCACTCGACTGATAGAAGGTAAGAACATGAGTTCCAACCCTGAGTAAACCAGTTAGTACCCCTCTGTTTCTCCACAATAGACTGAAGACCAAGAGACTTGTAAAAATAAACTCTTCAGGATTGAGAGGCTGGGGTGGGTTGGGGGAGTGGGCAGCAGGGTGGGGCTAAGTATTGAGCATAAAGGTATAAATGGGAAAGACCTGTAGGAAAACAATTCAGGTGGCTGCTCAGTGGTGCCATCTCTGCTCATTTTACAAGCAAACATTTCCGTAATCTCTCAGCTAAGACATTCTTTAAAGTGGAGACTGGCTATTTTGATATAATTACATACTATGGGGCTTTATCCTGTCCTCTGTCTATCAACCACTTTGTTGGGACATTAGGAATATGGCACTCGGTCTAAGTGCCACCATTATCTAATAATGAGCTTGGGTTCTACATTAATGCACCCAAAAGGTCAACAGTATGGTTAAACAAATGTGCTAAATAATAGTAGCAAGATAGGAAGAATGTGCATGTCTAACCACATACAGTAACAGATAAGAATAACAGAAAATAGGCCTATATGATTGTTTTCTTTCTGGGGTTTACTCCTTCCTTTGGTTCAAAGTTACACAGATCAAAATCTCTTACAAATCACAGGAATTTATTCTAAGTTCATGTTTAGAAGCTGTTACTTTTAATGTTACTGTGCAAAATACCAACAGGGACATTCTATTGCATGTCATACTATTGATAGAGGTCCTCTTGCCAGAACTTTAGATCTAGATATCTGAAACATCAGAAGAGGAAGAAAGGCTTTTCTGATTTAAAACAAACAAACAAACAAACAAACAAAACACTGGGACCACTGAGCTGGTACAGCTGGGAGTGACCAAAGAAAGATTCCAGCTCATCAGTGGCCCAGGAATCCTGGGTATAAGAAAAGGCATCTCTAAATATTGGGAATGTGTCACATATAACCAGACTGGCTCTGTAAGAGCTAGCACAGGGCCAGGCGCGGTGGCTCAGCCTGTCATCCCAGCACTTTGGGAGGCCAAGGCGAAAGGATTGCCTGAGCCCGGGGGTTCGAGACCAGCCTGGGCAACTTAGTGAGACCTCATCTCTACAATAAATCACAAAAACTAGCCGGGTGTGGTGGTGTGCATCTGTACTTCCGGCTACTTGGAAGGCTGAGGCGGAAAGATCGCCTAAGCCAAGCAGGTCGAGGTTGCGGTGGTCACGAGCGTGCCACTGCACTCCAACCTGGGTGACAAGAGTGAGACTACAACTCAAAAAAAAAAATCTAGCACACTCAGCTCCTTGAAGAGAGCCAACTAGCCAGGGTGAAGGACTAGGAGACAAAAAGTGATCATCTGCTTCAGTTCAGCAACAAACTACATTTGGAGTCGGTCATCTAGTGTTGACCCTGAACCAGAGATCTCAGCCTGCCTTGTCCAAACAAGAAGAGTTTCTCACTTCCTGAGTCTGCCTGGCTCACAACACAGGCCTCGTGTGCTCTGTGATCCTCACCATGTGAGAGCTGGGTTCTTCTGGAATTGGAGACCCCTCTAAACCAGACCTGACATAGCCAGCTATGGTCAGCCCCCAGCTCTGACTTAACCCTTGTGTACCCCCAAGCAAATATAAACTATGAAACAGGAAATAAAATACCCAGTGTACTTCCTACACACTTTGTAACACAGTCCACCACAGGTAAGCCATTACTATAGAAATACGAACAAACAAACCCAGTACACATCAAGGCCAGCACCCATAAAAACCCAGTACACATACATATACGCTTAGACTTTATGTTAGAAGAGATTAAAAGGACATCCACAAGACTGGAAAGCCATATATCCAAATGAGATCAGTGGTTATCTCGAACTTAGAATCACAGGGAACTTTTCATCTCAGCCTTGTTTTTTATGTTTTCCAAATTTTCTACTATGACCTAGATTAATATATTCTCATTTTAAAATATTTCATCTTAGGGCACATGAAGGCATTGGGGGTGATTAAGACTTGATTCTGTCTTAGCAAAAATCATCAGGCCTATACCAACTAGGGTGACCAACTCATTGTGATTTGCCTGGGACTGTCCTGGCTTTAGAAATGAAAGTCTCACATATCAGAAACTGCCTCTGTCCTGAACAAATCAGGGTGGGTAATCACCCCAACACTCGCACTCCCTTTTTGGCCACACATACTGTCTTCTAATTTTCCCTTCCCTGAGAGCGGCCTAGTATCTACCACCAGCAGAAACACACAGTCTTCTCCAGTGTCAGGAAGCAGAATCAGAAGACAGCAGATTTGTCTCCTCCTTGAGCTTCTGCCTCTTATTTCCATTTAGGGGCTAGGCCCAAGGAGAAAGATTCCCTATGTAGCAACCAGGTTAAACTAAGAAGCAGCTCTCTCCCCAGTTCTTTCCAGTCCATCATTAAAAGCAAATGTTTCTTCTCTTGCCATTCAAGAGAAAGAACAACAACCAAGAAAAAGAAAACCAAAGCAAAAAAACAAACCCAAAACACCACAACCTCAGTGTGCAATCTCAGAGCGGCGTTACTGCACTTAGGAAGGCGAGCTGGCATGACGATTAATCTGAGAAGACGCCCAACCATGGTGGGTACTCTCTCCGGCTGGCAGAATTAGTAAAGACAGAGAAAATCCGCACTTTGCTAGAATAGCTGCCGTAAAGGATTGAGAGTCACTTTCAAGAAAAACTCCAGTGGTGCCATCTCTACTTAACCAGAGGGAGCACTCAATTGTCAAAGCAGCTGGGTAGCAGGAGCTTCTTAGCCACATAAGAGGCTACCCTGCACGTGTGTTTGCCGAGCTGGTCCTAGATCACAATCTGCTGGCTATGCAAGAGTGACCAACCCGAACCCAAAATGGTGGTGCAGCTTGATTAAATTCATTCTGTTGGTATACACACTCCAGGCAGGCTGGGCCTTGGGAAATACCCAAAATAAGTGCATTAGGGTCCTCCATCTGCTGGGATGCTTCTAGAATACCACTGATGATTTGGTGAAATTGGACTGAAATACCTAATGCATGTGGACTGCAGAATTCCATCTTGGTTGGCCAATGATACGGAAGTAAACACAGTCCTCAGAATATCACTGTGAGCATCTCCCTGCCCTAAAATCCATAATTGTTTGTTTTTGTTTTTGTTTTTTTCCTTTTTAGCCATCAAGCACAGGATTGGAGAGTCTTCTCCAGGAGGTCTAGGGTTACTGCAATAGGGTGGTATTTCTCTTTGGATAACAAATAATATCACCCAGTGGACAGATGCTAAAAACATGATTTTACTTCGTCGTGAATGTGCTCGAAACTGGTTTGCTAGCAAACCTTTATCTCAGTGGGGTTTATAACATGGCTTACATTTTAAATGTAATTATGCAGCATGTATTCATTGCCTTTCTTCTAGGGAACTCAAGTTGCTTTTTAAAGCATTATTTGATAGCTTCTTACCATCTCCTTTGGAGTTGAAAAGGGAACATGATATCAAACTGTTGTAGCTAACGATGGGGGGGATATGGCACCAAGAGGGAGAAAGAATTGTACTGGGATCTACAAAATGGCAGCAATGTGCCATGAAGGCCCCCACGGGATAAGCTGTCAACACAATGTACCATAAAAGAAGCAATTTCTAAGGATCCGAAAATAACGGCATTCTCTGTCCTAATGCTTGTGCTGGGCAAAATGGACTTAACTTATTTTTAAAGTGCAAGCCACTGCCTTCAAAGGCATACAAACAGTTCCAAAGCAACTGTTATTTGACCAATTAAACAATTAGAAGAAAATATACTTTTGAAGCAAGACGTTAATAGGCAAAGGACAGAAGAAAGTGCTAAAGCAATTGTTTCTTCTGTTTTTCAACCCTATTCCTGACCATGAAAATGGACCATGGTCATCCAATGGCACCAAAGTCTGAAGATAACCTGGGGACCTCTCAGGACCCTCATTCTTTGATCTAATGAACTCCTGGGGTCCTGGATGCCATTCTGAATTTTTGCTCTTGTGTTCTCAAAGAAATGTTGCAAATATGCTCAAGACCTCTGTGGTTCTATGAAAAATATCACCTCAATTTCTTCCCCTTGTTGCTAAGACGATGATGATGTGGCCTTGGCCGTTAAGAGGTGCAGAGGTAGGTGTCCCATGTGGTAGTCTCAGCTACTGTTAAAAACCTTCCTCCCTTCTGTAATGTCTTGTTTCCTCAGTCCTAGCTGGTCTATGAATCTGTGCTTATCTGCTTATCTGTACAATTGCCTAGTAAGCTTGTGACCAATGGGGAAACACATACACATACACACACACAAACACACACATGTGAACTGTAAGACCTGGAGAAGTATGGCACACTCTGGAGAAAATAATAAAAAAAAAGCAACCCATTTCATTGGAAACAGAATCAAAGTGAAAAAAAAGGTCAGAATTCTTTATATGCATCTGCCACAGGGAGTTACAAGCCCTAGGTATATATAGGGGGCATGCTCTGCACAGACAAACACAACCAGGTACATATTCAGAGACAATTCTAATTTAATGTAGGCCTTAGGCCTAGGATCCTAGCTAATTTACAAGGCTGCTCTGGGGAAGACACAATTTAAGGATGAAAATACGTCTATGGTGTTTTCTCTGACCGAGGATAAAATGCATTCCCACCTGTCAAGAGAACTCAAGACTGATGGTTGGGGGGGGGTTGCTGGTTATTATGTTTTGTTTGTTTCAACTCAGAAGGTGCATTTCCACTGTACCCTGTCAAAAGCTTTCCCAGCAGTCAAGGAGAGGAAAGCAACACAGCTGCCCTTGAGCCGAGTTTGTAAATCTTACTGGGAAACCACCCCGTGCTGTCAGATGACGTGGTTTTCAGACATGTCTAAACAGACTAGTTGAATTAAAGACCAACTCCAGACTTGATGTTGCTGAACCCCTCAGCTCCATCTTGCCATCCTGATTGATCGAGGAGATGGGTCTACAGTTAAAGTGGCAGAGTACTTTGAGGGGTTAGTCATTAGAGCACACTGCTTTGTCTTGGGAAGGCAACTTCTTGCTTGGCTAGGTTATGGAAGCTAAGGAGTGACGTCAAGATCTTGTCTGGCCAGAATTTGCAGATAACCATAGAACTCTTCTCCTCCATCAGGCATGGATTTAGCCTCCTTTAGTTCCTGCAGTGACACAGGAGCCTCCAAATACCAAATTATTATCAGGCGGTCTTGGGGGAACCTCTGGGCCCTGCAATAAAGTAGACAGACTTGCTATTGGAAAGTGCTCGGGAGCAATTCAGCCCTGTTCAGATTGCTCTAAAATCCTGCAAACCATCTCTGGACTTTGTAAATGAAACCTCCTTATAGCTCCTAACCCTGAAAAAGTACTTCAGGGGATACAATTTGTCACCATCTTTCACTTAAATGATTTTACGCATCATTTAAAGGAATCTGATTTGATCATGTTTTGTTTGTTTTGTTTTTAAAGCAAACTTATGCAAGTATTGAGGCTGTATCACTTTGGACAAGCCACTTCTGAGTATCATTTTGTAAAATAAGGTGTTTATATGATTTGATCTGTAAGGTCTAGCTCAGGGGATCACAAATAGGTGGCAGACTATGGACCAAACCCGATTCACACTGATATATTCTCGTTTATTTCACCCTGTGTCTTAAATCTTGGGGAATTCACATAAAATAATAAAGGCCTGTTTTCTCTGGAAAAATCAGAGTATGTGGTATGGCCCTCACTACCCTGTATCAGGTTTCTGATCCAGCCTATTTCTTATGTTGTCCTGCCTGATCCCTGTAGGTAATTGAAGTTTAGAACCGTTTCTCTAACCTGTCCTGTTGTAGTGCCTATCACATTGCTTTGTGATGATATGATGATCTGACTATTGGCTGCCCCAGTGACACTCCCCGAGGGCAAGAAATAAGACATCATTTTCATAGAATCTCTAGTTTCTAGCATTGTAGGAATGTTACAGGTAATCAACAGGTATTTAAGGAATTGAACTTCACTATCTAGGTTAGATTCTTATAATTCAGTGAAATAAGACCAGGATCACTCTTGGTAAGATCACAAATATAGCCTATAGCCAACATCTTTGAATAGCATGCAGCTTTAGGAAAAAGAAATAAGTATGTCAGTCTGTGGTCCAAGCCTCTAATAGATCAAGGACAGTGGTGCTATGAAATAAGACCAGGATCACTCTTGGTAAGATCACAAATATATCCTATAGCCGACATCTTTGAATAGCATGCAGATTTAGGAAAAAGAAATAAGTATATCGGTCTGTGGTCCAAGCCTCTAATAGATCAAGGACAGTGGTGATATACAGACCACATGATATTTTGCTTTAAGCACATGGAAAATGGTCTAAACTCTCTATGAGATATTCCTAATTTTTTTTCAGTTATAATCTATGAAACTTCCTGGAAGAGTCTTTCTTTAGAGGTTCTTTAGAAGTCAATTTGTAAAAAAAAAAAAATCAATAGGAATCATCTAATTGGCAGCTACGCTCTCAATATTTCATGGGCCTATATCAACAGATCCCTCTATATGGCAGGTCTATGCATTTTAAAATATTTTAATTTCCAAATGATATAATTAAAATGTCCAAAGAAAGTATGCTTTGTCAAAAGCTTGTTTCTGCTAAAATTGTAATCTAAATCTGTTTAAATTGGCTAGTACATTGTTAAAAATACATCTAATAAAGAAAATGCTATGTAGTCAAGTCTGATAAGAAGAAGGCCAATGAAAATGATTATGAGTCATCTTTCTTATTACAAGCCTACCAGTAATTAATATTTCAGTAATATGTGGCCACATCTGGCCATCAAAGTTACATCGTGTCCCATGCAAGTTTAACAGTCCCATGCTATAAAGTTCCCCGGATAAAGTTCCTGCCCTCCAAGAGCTTACAATCTAACCTAAACAAGACTGCAGAAACACATAATGAGAGTGATTGTACTCACTGCTTAACAAAAGGCAACAGATACACTGAAGATAAAGGGAAAAAATGAGATAAGAAAGAGTGACATTTACAAAATGGTAAAGGAGAAAAATAAATTGCTTCTGCATTTCCCTTTCTTTGAAAAAACATTCATGGAAGATGTGTGATTTTAAGTGTTCTTAAAATCATGAAAGAGTATATGTGGCTTGCTGCCTGGAAAAAAAGGAAATTTCTTTTGGAATAAGATGCCAAGTGACTGAGAATATTAAGCCAGGGACATTAAGCCAGGAAGGTGGGGTACAGGGCCCAATGAGACTTTATAAGGAAAGAACACCCAACTGTAGCACCAGTGGCTGAACCACTCAGGTAGAGGCCAGAAGCTGAGGGCAGGCACAGAGGGGCTGAAACACACAACCAAATGCCTCCAAAATAACCCTATCCTTTGCAAAAACCTCCACGAACTCTAGATTAAGAAAACAACCTTTGAAATCTTCCTTTTGGGATCTTTAAGGGAAAAAAAGCACTTTCAGCCATCTAGTCCACTTTCTTCTATAGAATCTCATTTGTTATTTTGTTTGTTTGCTTTCTTGCTGGTTTGTTCATTTTGTTTTATTGAACTTGTTGGGCTGATGGTATCTATTTGATTATTCTGCTTTATCTTTGCTCTGTCGACAAAGGAAAGCAAACTTTTTGAGGGCATGTTGATTTTAGTCAACCTCAATTATAATACAGCCTCCGGCTAGCTGAAGTACATCATACGGCTGTGGTACTGGTGGTGGCAGAGGTGTCAAAGTACACCATTCCTAGGGAGAACAATCAAAATAATGACAGATGCTCCCATCACAGCATCCTGCCCTGTCTTCTTCCATATTTGACTATTATGCATATAGGACATTTCAAGGACCTTTGGAGGAGGCTTACCTCATCAAAGAAGCCATATTTTAAGCAACTGCCCCGCTCATCTTGTTCACACCACAGTGACAATATGAGGATTAATAATATCTTGATTTCAAATAGTACCTTTCCAAGGAGCTCAGTATTCTTCACACATGTTATTCTGTTTCTCTTGTCATGTTACAGATTGAGCAGAAATCTACAGTGGGATCCAGTCTTACACGTGAAAAGTTTGTAATCCTGCTCTTCCTAACACTTAAACTCAAATCCAATCTTAAACATACCTTGGGATAAAGTTGAATGACAGGAAGAAATTACAGATATTTCTTCATATACGAACAGATCTGATACTCCTTGGTAAGCTCCCTCATCCCATGAGAGTCCTCAACAGAGAGTCAGTCCCCAGACCCTAACCTTGCAAGAGTCCTACCTTATCTCTAAGACAAGGCAGGAGAATGGTATTTAAGATGGGATAAGAACAAGCAAGACACCCACTCCTCAGTGGCAGGGAATCCCGGGGATCTGGGCCACCTGATGTCGTAGCCCTCACAGCCCCTTAATTCATGTCTGAGGGAAGGCCTGGAGTTCCAATGCTATGAGCCTGTTTGTTCACTGTGGATTTATTTGTTGTTGTCATCCTCAAGGCTGTGTTCCATTTTTTTTGTTGTTGTATTTAAGTAGTGGCTGAGAAGACAGGAAAAGGGGCTCTCAGAAAAATCTCAAACTTCCCAACAGAGGCTAATGGGTTAACTTGGTTCTGAAAAATAAAAGTCAGCATACTTAACATGCACATCGTCTGTGGCCATGTCTCTTTGCTATTGTGGCAGCATAACAAGGTCTCATGCTGGGAACTGGAACTGAACAAACAGAACGGGGCTACCCAAATTGATCCCACCTGTCTGCAACACAGCACCTTCTCGACTATCTAGAGTGCATGTTTTAATTACCTTCAGGAAACCAAATTTAAGTTACATCCATTGCCTGTCATCTATAACTGATGTATCTGCATTCTAACGGTACTTCTGGTTTCTGTCTCTCTCTTTTTCGAGATAAGCATGCCTTGGTTCCAACTTCATGTTGACAAATGATTTTGGAAAATGGATCCCAAGAGAAGTCAGTATCTGCCCACAGTTCCCTTCTCAGCAAGAGACACACCCTGAGAATTCCATAAGCGACATACTAAAGAATCTATTCCTGGGCCACAAGCTGCAAGAATCCTCAGACATCTCACTACACCCACCCACCCCACCCCACCCCCACCAGTCATGCTTGTCAGGGGCTCTGATAAACACTCTGGTTGATACAGCTATGCAGCAAATGGGCCAATAAGTATAAACAGCTGTACTTACATGTGTCTGGCTTGAGTTGACTATTGGTGATGCCAAAGTACTGGGGATTTTCGATGACAGGGATCTTGGTCATTCCAATAATGACAGCATCCGGGCCACCCTCTGAAGAAGATGGGGTGTTACTCCCATTGGAGATGTGGTGGAGTGGGCTGGCAGAGTCATCGTCATTGCTGATAACAGAAGCTGGGCCTGGAGTTGGAAATATATATATATCAATATATATCCTCCAATAGTCAATGGCTTTACTGAGCTATAATTCACATATATAAAATTTACCCACTGAAAGTATACAGTTCAGCAAGTTTTAGTATAGTCACAGAGTTGTGCAATAATCACTACAATCTAATTTTAGGTCATTTTTTGTCACCCCAAATACTCACTCTTCATTCTCCCCACTCCCAACCATAGACATCCACAAATGTACACACACTCTCTCTCTCTATGGCATTTCTTATGACTAGAACCATGTAATATGTGATCTCTTATTTCTGGTTTCTTTCACTTAGCATAATGTTTTCAAGATTCACCCACATTGTAGCATATATCAGTACCTCCACCCTTTCTCTTGCCTAATAATACTCCATTGTGTAGGTATGCTACATTTTATTTATCCATTCATAAGTTGATGGACACTTGGGTATTTCTACTTCTTTGGCTGTTATGAATAATGCTACTATGAACATTCACGTACAAGGTTTTGTGTGGACACATGTTTTCATTTCTCTTGGGTGGAACTGCTGGGTCAGATGGTAGCTCTATATTTTACATTTTGAGGAACTGCCAAACTGTTTTCCAAAGTGGCTGCACCATGTTATATTCCCACCAGCAACACATGAGGGCTTCAATTTCTTCACTTCCTTCTCCTGTAATTTCATAGGTAGCTTTCCTCTCTGTTCAATGAATGTCTCTAGAACACTCTGTCATTGAAACTCTCAGCATGAATCTAGGATTCCTGCTTCACAGGGCACTAAAAGTTATTTCTGGGAGGAGTTTGAAGATCTGAGTTTCCTTTCTCCATTCTTTGGACAAGTCACTTACCTCCTTTGTGCCTCGCCATCTACTGATGTGCAAAATAAAATTTTTCTTGTTATTTTTAGAAGAATGAAATGAGACTCGTGATAGGAAAATGTATTATAAATGTAAATGTGCTTCAGGTATTACTAAATGAGTAGACCAGGTTTACACTGGATTGTCCTATGACTATGTTCTTCTTTCTCTATATTCTGTGAGTACCTGGACTACTTTTGTTCCAAATACGCCCATAACAATACTCTCATAGCAAAGTTACCTGCTCTTCTTTTAGCTGTAATATTATCTATAGAGTCACTACTTGGATGTCTTTATACTCAAGAGACAATCATGGCATTTTTTTCCTACACGGCTTAAATGTTCTAGTCCAAAATCTCAGAAGACATATGCCCATACCACATAGAGTCTACTATATCTTGTCAAAACAATGTATCCGCTGGCCACTAAACTATTTTGCCACCAAAAACAGATGCACAAAAACAAAGATCTACATGAATGCTTCAAAGCGAGGAAGACAATGGCAGCTCATGACGGGCACACAATATGTGGGAAATAGAGAAATCCCTCTAGACATATATTACACACTCAGGGTCCTATGGAAGCAGACCACTGGTTAGACTACTGGCATAAGCCAAGAGAAATAATATGGAGGGAAGTCGACAAGGAGTGAAAAGGCAGAATCAAATGCCCAGCCAAGGAAAATGTCATGCCAGGGAAAATCTGAATCGCGACTTCCGTGTGAGAAAATGTGTTTTCATCCAATCCTCCCCAAAATGCGTGTTTCAGCCCTTGCATCTGTTCTCTACCTTTTTCCTTACACTTAATTATTTCAGTGAGAAGCATAGCAATTTTTTTTTTTTTTTTTTTTTTTTTTAGTTTGAGTCTCACTCCGTCGCCCAGACTGGAGTGCAGTGGCCGCTCCCGACCACCGCAGCCTCGACCTGCTGGGCTCCGGCGATCCTTCCGCCTCAGCCTTCCGAGGAGCTGGAACTACAGGCGCGCGCTACCACACCCGGCTAATTTTTTGATTAATTGTGGAGATGAGGTCTCGCCAAGTTGCCCAGGCGGGTCTCGAACCTGTGGACTCAGGCAGTTCACTCACCTCAGCCTCCCAAAGTGCGGGATTACAGGCTGAGCCACAGAGCCCCGGCAGCATAGCAATTTTTAAACACAAAAGTTGTTTTGTCATTCAGTTTTGAATCCCTGATGAGAGTGATAGCCCATCCCCCAAGATCCATTTTCCCCTCATGTGGGGATTATCATAGTTTGTAGTGATAATGAATGGTTGGACATTCCCTAGCTAGCTGTGTCTTCTACACACTAGGCAGGTGACAGCTAACTGCCATTACAGGTAATTGTTCAAGCATTCTCTCAAGGGGATGCATGTTTACGCTGCCTTTCCTGATACATTCTGGCTCAATTCTGCAAACAAGTCCTCACACAGACAATTTAGAAGCCACAGAACACTCAAAGCAAAGGTACGCCCACCAGTAGTGCTCACCTTGTGCCTAGCTTACCTCTGCTAGTCAAGAGCAGAAATCCTGCCAAGAATAACTTGTCTTTGTAGACAAGTTCTTTCCAACATCTCCGACCATCCCTGTTTATGATTTGCTTCCTGACAGGACTAGATTGCCCAGCTTCTGACCCGTGATGGAAAATGGAGATGTGGAATGCTAAGGTTTCTGTATCTCATCAATCAAACCCCCTCGTCACTGGTTCCCTCGCTTGGGTCCCTGAGCAATTCGCTCCTTCTGTGAGGTTACCAAGGCTTGCTCTCTCCTGAGAGGGTGCAGTCAAGACTGCACATTTTTCAACAGAGTCCAGGCCCACCTTTACCACACCCAAATGCAGGAGTTTCATTCCCAAGCTCTCCACATGCTGTCAGAAGCAGCAGTATTTCCTTCTGGAAGCCCTGCAGTGATTAGAAATGCATTGAGCCCAGTTGCTTCCTTCCCTGATTCTCCTCTGGGCCTGGATGCTATGATATTCATGCTATGAACCTCACAGCAGCATTCCATCATTTTATGGGAGGCTGATACCTAGAGGACGATCTGCAGAATCCTCCAGGAATTCAGGCTTTGAATCATCTGCCAAGTACACAGTGAAGCCCTCACTTAAAGAGTCTAATCAAGGACTCTCTGCTTCTCCTTCTTTAGGAAAGGACACCCCCTTCCTTCCCCTGACCTCTGCAATGAACACCCCCAGCTCTGATGTAACAGATTGCAAAGGAACCAGCTCTTGTTTGAGACGTGGGGGATTAGGCATAGAAGCAGTATAAAGCACCAAAGGTAATTTTTCAAAAGGCTTTTCACTTTGCCAGAAAGTCGCTGTTGACAAATGTTAGCAACACACCAACCTCAACAATTCATCAAGTGGGATATTAATTCAAGTGCTCTTTCCTTCATTATTGATGTTCCAAAACCTAGAGGATTGATACAGCTGGCAAGGTTGCAGGGATTAAGCCCATTTTTCTATGAACATTTTGATATAACAGAACGCAGAGCACAGCCAAGTTGGGAAGCGGGGAGACGCTCTCGGTGGGGACAATGAATGTCTATATAATCTGACAGCAGCCTGTCTGTGCGTATCCCAGGATGTGTCTCTGTGTGTCTGTGCACGCGTCTGAACAGGCACCACGAGCGAGACAGAAGAAGGGTAGGGGGCAACATCACAGCGTGTTAAAAGAAATTCACATAAGACTTGAGAAACTGTATTATTAAGATAAAGTTTTAAATTGCTAGGTAACGCACACTTGCTAAGTTTGGGGTAGGGAGTTCTAATTACTGAGCTGATAGACACTGAGTTATGCCTGGAAACATTTTGGGCCCATTTTTTTTTCAGTATGTCTCAGGTGCAAAGAGGCATTTTTTTCTTTCATCAGAGCTGCTTGGTAACATCCTGCACATATGAATTAACAGACATGTGTAAGCCTAGCATAGACTTATTTTCTTGTGATAAGAATCAACGAAGGTCGTCTAGGAAAGTTTTCTTCTCTCAGCACCAGCAATGCCTTCAAGGTAAGGGGAAGAGTTTCTACTTTTTGAGCAGCGGTATTCACCATTGCCTTTTTTTCTGTATCCTCTTGCTTTGACATCTGAGGCCCAATTGCCACTGTAGGGACTGCCTCTCCCTGGCTGGTCAGTTCCTAGAGATAGAAAATACCTGGCCTGCCAGGGCTCCTTTCATATGCAAACGCCCCAATCCAGAGTCCCCACCCCCAACTGCCTCCTCTTCTGATCTCACACTCCAGGCCACTATTCACCTGCCTAACCACCCCAGGACTAGGTACCAGATGACTCAGGACAACCCCTGTGCCCTAGAGCTACTGAAAGCGCTCAAACTGGTCAATCCTAAACCTGTCTCTACTGTCTGGTTCCTGCCTCCCTGGAAACGACACTAAAGACTCTTTCCCAAGTATCCTCTTCCTGCCTCCTTGTGGCCAATCCCAATGCATCCCCGTGTTGTTTCCCGAGGCATAAAATGCCCCTTCCTCTTGGGAACCATGAGTAACAAACTGTCTTTCAAATGGCAGCCACCCCCCGACCTGTTGGTCTCACCATACCTGAAAAATAATGAAACCTAGATCTCGAAACAGCAGCCCCTCTACCAGCCTGTAGCCAGAAGAACAATTTGGAAGAATTCTCCCTGTTGTGGCCTAAAAGGGCGAAACCATTTTTTGAAGGTTTCTGGGAAAAAGCACCCTTTGGCAGAGCAAAAGGGCTTGAAAAACATGGAAGTGGTTACAGCAATTTGCTACTGAGTGGAAGCAAGACCCAGTCTTAGGTCTTGGGAGAGTTTATTGCCCCTCCTTACTCTCCTCCACACACAACACACATAAGAGGGGGGACCCATGTGGAAGGAGTGAAACACAAAAGGAAGAAGCACTAAAAGGCATCAAAATTGACAAGTTCAAAAACAGTTTTGAGCAGTGGAAAAAGCATCTTGATGAGTGGGTAGCATCAAACAGAGAGCATTTTGAAGGTGACTGAAGTTTAAACATGTAAGAATATATACACAATTTTTTATAAATAAATTCTAGGGTTTTGGGGGGGTCCTCCCTCGTGTGTACACACACCCCATAAAGCCCTAAAACAGGACGCCTCAGAGACTGCCCAGGCAGGACAATCCCTCTGATACTTTAGCCAAGTGCCTGAAATTTGCCTCTAGGGAGCTTCCTGAAAATCCCGAGCTACTTGCACTTGATGTGCCAACTTTGCCATGTCTCCACTTTCCCATGGCTGGTTAAGAGCTTTAACCTTGGAATTCACGGGGCTAGTAAGTAAGGGTCAGGGTAACTTTTTGGATCACTGGACAGACATTGAAAGAAGCTGTCCAATAGGACAAACTCTGATGTCACATTCAAAGTGCAAGGAAACAGAGTTCCCTATACAGATTTGGAACAAGCACAGGGTGGGCGGCTCAGGTGAAGCAGGTCCCCAGCAGATGAGGAGGCAGTTGGGGTGGAGACTCTGGATTGGGGCGTTTGCATATGAAAGGAGCCCTGGCAGGCCAGGTATTTGCTATCTCTAGGAACTGACCAGGCAGGGAGAGGCAGTCCCTTGTTATCTATGGCCAACCTTGCTACCCAAAGAAATACTAACCAAGAGATGCCCACGGTGGCCAGATCTTGGAAACCCACATGAAAGATGCAGGACAGTCTGGTTTTTTTCACACCTTCTAAGCAATTCTTCTGTGTTGTCTCTGTACCCATAGAAAATACTGAACAAATCGGAGTGCCCAGGAGATCACACCTGATTTCAATCCTAATGATGAGCTACGTCATCTGCATTCACTCAGTGAGCTAAAAACTCTGCCTTTCAATTGTCTGCACATAGTCTGAATGCAAAGGATAGAATGCAATCAAGCACAAATCACAGCGTCTGGACATTGGAATCTGTTCTGAAATGGTCATAATTGAACAGCTGGTTTGTCAATTCAGAACCCTACCACATCTTGGCCAATGGAAGAAAGTTAAGACCCAAACTGGTCCAGGCCTGACTATGCAAGCAACTATTTGCTGCATGTGTAATGCCATTGTTGTATTTATGTCTCTAATCTTCTTAAAAATGCATCGCAACCTAGAACAGGAAGGACAGTTGACACTTCCACTTCCACCAGGGATAAAAACAAGTCGACTTTGAGAATACAAAACCATTTATTGAACTCAATTAGCAAAGTAATGCCCTTTCTGGAAAAATTCTAGACCTCCTTCTTCAACAAAACAAAAACCGGGAACACAGCAAATGAATCAAGGACCAAGGAATTTAAAGAGGATCTAAGCACTTTCATCCAAATTAAAAAAACATAAACTCATGATTTATCCAAAGGAGTGAGTAACTACTTACCAACACCTTGTCTTGATTTTACTCTCCCAAATCCAAACCATGAGAAATCTGAAAACCACAACAAAACATAAAATAAACGTCGAAAGAGAAGTGTAAACCAGAGGCAATCAGCACTGTCCTTGGTCAAAAGGTGCAACAAACTCCCAAAAAGCAAAACAAAACTAAACACACACACACACACACACACACACACACACACACACACACACTGGGAACCAAAGCTTCCTATCAAACAGGGGGAAAACAATTCTTAGATTTTTGTGTAAAGATTTATTACTCGTCCTGAGAACATGAAGGTTCAAATCAGATAAGAGACAGCAGCTTGTCTTCAAGAAAAATGGCCCAAACCCAGGGTTAAGGGCTGTGAGCTGTTTTCTTTCTTTCTCACTTTCTTTCCTCCACCTAAGTGGATCATTGCCTTGTATTGAATCATCTGACGGGCAAAGCTGCAGGGGTGAAGACACACAATGCGTTTGACAAATGCACTACAGTTCTGAACCTCAGCAACGTGGGAAAATAATAAGAGAAAACAAGATCTCTCCTGAAGCTGAGACAGGCAGTAAAAAAAGGAACACAAAATCCCGTGGGAGAGCTGACACTTGGGCTAGAAAGAGATTCAGGAGGGGAGAAAAAGGAATCTTAACTTATATGGATTCCCTCGAGTGTGACACTGGGCGGCGTGAGGCAGCTGTGTGCCTCTTACAACACAAGGTCCGGCAGGCACGTGTAAGGAAAGACCAGCTCAACGTTTGGAGGACTTACAGTGAATAAACCACAGTGAAATGTCTGCTTGTTTCCTGGCCCCGATTATTCCCTTCTAGGTAATTTCCACTGGGTTCAGAGTGACTTCTGCACAGAGGGGAATCCCCTGGATATGAGGCCGATAAAGGGAATGAAGCCCAAACAAGTAACTTTGTTCCTCTCCTCTTCGGCTCTGTTCTGATTGTTACAGGCAGCTGGGATAATTAGCTAGCTAAGTGGAAGAGGAGCCAACTTAAAGGCAAACAATGTATGTAAAAACCCATTGCACACTCAAAGATGCCTTACAAAGTTGTTGTTCATGACTATTATCTGTTCAAGTGTAAATTTAGGCTTTCTTTCCTTGGTATCCTGCAAACACAGCCCTCCAACTTCTAAGCCTGTTTTTCTTCTGATTGCTATTTCTCCAAATGCTTCCTTCCAGGTTTTAGAAGATGAGATGAAGGGCTGGCCTCAGTCCAAAGCCAAATAAAGATTCCTTTGCACAGAAGACAGTGAACTTCATTCACTGGAGCTGTTAGTCTAGGGAGGCAGGGTCGTGCCTGTGTATTTCTTGGTTACAACTAACCCCATTTAAAACTAGGTGTGTTTTCCCACTGGTCACTTTTTACTTTCTTATATTTGTTTGATTTATATAGCTTTAATTAAACTGTTGATTGAGGGGGTTTTTGTTTGTTTGTTTTTAGAGTCGGAGTCTCACTCTGTCGCCCAGGCTGGAGTGCAGCAGCATGCTCACGGCCACTGCAGCCTCCACCTGCTGGGCTCAGGGGATCCTTCCGCCTCAGCCTTCCAAGTAGCTGGAACCACAGACACACACCACCATGCCCAGTTAATTTTTTGATTTATCGTAGAGGTCTCACCAAGTTGCCCAGGATTGTCTCAAACCCCTGGACTCAGGCAATCCTTTTGCCTCAGCTTCCCAAAGTGCTGGGATTACAGGCTTGAGCCACCACGCCCAGCCTGATTAAGTTTTTTTAAGCCTGCTTTTATCACTTGAGTGTTTTCCAAAGTTACTTTCCCGTTTTACAGAGGACCCACTGAAGCATAACACCATGGCGATCCCTCATTGACTGTACATTTCAGATTATTATTATTATTTTTTGTTTTTGAGTTGGAGTCTCTGTCGCCCAGACTGGAGTGCAGTGGCCGCTCCTGGCCACTGCAGCCTCAACCTGCTGGGCTCCGACGATCCTTCCACCTCAGCCTTCTGAGTAGCCGGAATTACAGGCACGCACTACCATGCCCGGCTGATTTTTTGATTTATTGTAGAGATGAGGTCTCGCCAAGTTGCCCAGGCGGGTCTCGAACCTGCGGGCTCAGGCAATCCACTCACCTCAGCCTCCCAAAGTGCGGGATTACAGGCTGAGCGACCGAGCCCAGCTTCAGATTATTTTTGATGGTTAACTGTAGTAAACACAACTGCAATGAACATCTTTACACATCTTAAGCATTCCCCTCCTCCTGTCAAAAAATCAGTCCCTTAAGATAATCCTAAGAATGGAATTACTCATTCAAAAGGAGTGAATATTGCTAAAATTCTCAACATGTTACCAAACTGCTACTGCAGATTATATCAGGTCTCATTTTCAAAGTCAGTATTTGAGAGGGCTTGAATGTATTTTTGAGCTCCACCTAATGGGAAAGCTAAGATGAACAATTTCCCTTGGGGGAATTGCTGGATTCCCCCACCATTGGTGTGGCTCTGCGTAGCTGAGCAAAGACCTGGCAAACGTCCCGTCCCATCGGTGCCCCATGAAACCATTCATACACCTCTCCCAGGCTGATGTTTTGCATTAATGCAATCAGGAGAACCGCAGATGTGAACAGAATAAAAATCTCTCTCACTTGCCCAGTCATTCCAATTCACCAAGTGTCTCCACCCACCCCGGACATTTCTCCTTGGCCACAGTCAAGCTGTGTTAAGGTGATAGATAATTTATCCTGTGCTTGTTGACAAGGAACCCAGACTCAGAGAGGCTGATACACTGGGTTAAAGTTTCAGCTGGCAGTGACCCAGCAGGAGTTCAATCAAAACTCAGGTTTTCTTTCATTCTTTGTTGCCTTTTTCCAATGCTCCAAAATTCAATTTTAAATATAGAAAAACACTATAAGTAGTTATTCATTCTCATGTATGTATTCAACAGGCAGAGCAGAAGTTTCAAAGAGAAATCAGCTGCAGGGCCTGCCCTCAATGAGCATTTGGTGAGGATAGGCCATCCTAGAAGTGAACCCAGGATACGTGGGAGCTCAGAAGTGGAACATCTATTCCCATCTTTGATTGGGGTGAGAGCTCAAGAGAGAGTTCTCTGACTTCTGGAGAACAGATGAGGATGAGCTAATAATGGGAAACAGCAGAGGGAGGAACACTCTCTACTCATTGTTCAGTTATGGCGAAAGCTGGAAGTATTGAATGTGACAAGACGCTAGGAAGCTGGAAAGGGGGAAACACTGAGAAATATAAGCAAGAGGCAGGTCGAGTTTGGAATTTATAGTGAAAGTTACAGGGAGGGTCAAAAAAAAAATCAGCCTCAGGCCAGGAAGTAACATGATCAAGATTAATTTTAGAAAAATCATGAAATCAGGATTATAATTGGAAAAAACTGAAGACAGGAGACCAATGAAGACTTTTAGATAAATCAAGGCATGAGGGAATTGTGGCCTGACACGGGCTTTGGGAGTGGGAAGGTGAAGAGATGACTGCAGGCAAATTTGGGACGTCCACAGGACTTGGGATCAATTGCAAATGGAACAGCCTGTGGAGGAAAAGCAATGAGGTTTTAGGTTTGGACAATCCGGTACATGGTTGTATACTACCCATCAAGTCCCCAAGGAATTTAAAGAAACAGACTCCAGGGTCAAACTGCGAATGTTGTTTCGGAGCACGAATCCCAAGTAAGACATCTGTGTGGAGAAAATGTAAGGAACACATCCAGTCGGCACAGTGGTCTGAAGTTCACAGGCTTAATGACTAAGGGGAGATATGCGCGTGTTCTGGAGCCCACAGATCAACTGGGGAATGGAAAATGGATTCTGTGTGTAGGATTCGTTTCTTGTTTAGGCATATACAACGCCCTTTCTTCCAGGCACAAATGAAGGAGCACCCAGCTGAGGTCAACTTTCGACAAAATTATTCTTGCATCGATGAAATATTTCTAAGTTTTCTTTTAAAGTAACACAATCATACATGTGAGAGAGAAAGTAATCTTCTTGATTGCAGAGTACTTGGAAAATTGAACACACCAGGTATAGAAAGGTCAAAATGGTACCTCCTGGAAGTTGTTACTCATTCAACAGTTCTTTCTTGATGGATTTAAGCAGTAGTCTAAAAACTTTAATACTAAATTTCACCAGTAAAATTTTCCCACAAGGCCAAAAAGAAACAATTTCTCAATTTCCTATGATGTTTCACCCATTGGGAGTAGAGTCTTGCCAAACCTTCTTTTGTTTTCTGTTTAATAAGAGACACTTTATTCACTGCAAAATAAAGGGCTCCTTCAAAAGCAAATGTGGCTGAAGTGAGCTTAAAGAACCCCCCTCCTTTTAGAAGCCAGACCAAAAAAGAGTCTAAATTATGAAATTAACCAATTAAATCCATCTCATTTTGAAGAAAGTTCAATCTTTTTCCTGACCAGAGAGGAGGAATGTAGGAAAAAATAGCACGTTGACAACTCTAAGATGGAATTCAAACTAAATCAAAAAAAAAGGTCAAAAAAAAGATTACTTTTCAAATGTCTCTTAGAGGAAACAGCTAAAATGTAGGGGGCTGAAAAGGAATATTTATGAGGCTAATGAGAAAATGAGAGGAAGGAGCCAGAAACAGGCAACATGGAGGAAACCTGACCTTCCCTGTCAGTACTGAATCACACACACTGAATGTGAGGCTTAGAAGGGTTCTGCTCTCAAGAGAATGCAGCTTCCCACTCTTTTTTTTTTTTTTTTTTTTTGAGTTGGAGTCTCACTCTGTCACCCAGATTAGAGTGCAGAGGCCCTTCCAAGTAGCTGGAACTACAGGCGCGCGCTACCACGCCCGGCAAATTTTTTGATTTATGGTAGAGATGAGGTCTCGCCAAGTTGCCCATGTGGGTCTCGAACCCGCGGGCTCAGACAATCCACTCACCTCGGCCTCCCAAGGTGTGGGATTACAGGCTGAGTCACCGAGCCCGGTCCCCTTTTTTTTTTTTTTAAGTTTCAGAAAATTCATTTTAGTATATTAAGAGAAAAAAATAAGCTGTTCTTCCTTTGAACTTTGAAGAAACTAAAATGCGCTGTGTCCTCAAATGTAATTTCTTTAAATCTTAAGGTACAACTCACCACCCTGCAGCCCCAAGAAATGTGTCTTCAGCATCATGATGGAAGCAGGGGAAAATAGAATTCACAACAGAAATGTTGTTTTTTCCCCCAGCATCCCCTTCCTCCTTCTTATGACCACACCTATTCCCTAAAGGACATTTGAGAGAAGTCCCTGGGCTGAAGTGCAACAGGGAGAGGGTGGGCCATTGCTGAGTCCAGAGCAGACACTCCAAGTGCTTGCCTGAGTAGCCGATGAACTGTCAGGTCAAAGATCTAAAATGACTGCTCACTGCAGTGGAAGAGAAATGGATGCTAAGGACCGCCTTGTGGACAATGTCTTCTTCTCCTTTTCCTACTGACACATAATCGGAGTGAGGAATAGTTTGCTTCAAATTAATTCCAGTTCCTTAGGGCCTAGAGCAGTACCGTTTGGGGCCAAGTTAAACTGGTTCTAAAAGTCATGAGGCAAAGGATATTACCTCCTGCTGGCCAACTTCATTTGATTTCATCTCTTTCCCTTCCTCAAACTTGCAATGTGACATTTCCGCTGTTTTGTAAAATAATAATAATAACAATAATAATAGCAGCAAAAACGCAGGCTGAGCATGGTGGTTTATGCCTGTAATTCCAATGCTTTGGGAGACTAAGGTGGGAGTATTGCTTGAGGCCAGGAGTTTGAGACCAGCCTGGGCAACGCAGCAAGACCCCATGACTACAAAACGTTTTTAAAACTTAGCTAGGTGTGGTGGCACATGCCTGTACTCCTACCTACTTGGGAGGCTGAGGTGGGAGGATCAATTGAGCCCAGAAGTTTGAGGCAGTAGTAAGCTATGACCATGTCACTACATTCCAGTGTGGCAACAGAGCAAGATCTTATCATAAAAATGATAAATTCATTAATTAAAACTATTTTATAAAATTTAAAAAGTAACGTGGAGCAGCTCCTATGTGTATTAAGGCTGAAACTGCTAACTCTGTTCTGAAATATACATTATACACACACACACACATATAATCTTTGCAGAATATATATATATACATTTATGCAAAGATTATATGTGTGTGTATGTGTGTGTATAAATATATATTTATCCTCTGGTCCAACAGCTAGATTACGTTTCCTGGCTTCCCTTGTGGTTTGTTGTGGCCATTTGACTAAATTCTAGCCAATGAGAGGGGAGCAGAGCAATAGGTCCCACCTTCAGGCCTGGCCTATCAAGACTTCCCATGTGTGCTCTCCCATGCTCTTTGCCCTTCTACCTAGCAAGTGAAGACAAAACTGGGGACAACTTGTAGGTCATGACTTAAAGACAGCATAGGGCTGTTCCAGGGAGCAACCAATTCTCCTGGTGTTGTTATGTGACAGAGTAGACTGAGTAGAACACATCTCAGAATCATCCTACCAGAGGGCCAGTGATGCTGAACTAGTTTTCCTTTAACTCTCATCCATGTAAAACTATTGTGTTGGAACTGTTATCCACTGTGGGACTGATTTACCATAATAGAGTGCCTACTCCAACCAATTCACACAAAGACAAATAGAGAAATGCTTGAGGTTTATTAACTGTCTCCTTCTCAATGGCTTCTCTACCTCTCATCACAAATTCAAAATTATGGGTCTGTGCATATTTGTATTTTACTGGAAAGAAAGTCCACAGATTTCATCATATTTTCAAAGGATTCTTCTTCCCCAAATGCTAAGAACCGCTGGAATATATATAAACACCTACAGAGACAAAGATATAAATGCACACATACTCTGTGTTTATATTCTATTTAATTCTGCCATCAACAATTGAGTCTGGGTACTGAGAATCATCCACATCTCTCACCTAAATTTCTAACTCAGATCCCTGCTTCATTCTCACTTCCCCCTAATCTCTTCCCAGAGTAATCATTTTCAAGTATAATTCAGGTGAATGCATTCCCTTGCTTAAAACCCTCTAAAAGTTTCTTGTTGCATTTAGTATAAACTTCTGAGCATCACTATGGAGTCTCATGTGAGGCGGCCAACCAACCCCTGCATTCCCTATGAAGCAGTCACCATGGTCTCTTTCCTATTCCTTCTCACTTTGCATTTGTTCTTGCCTCTTTGCAGAATCTTCTCAGACACCGTTTTATGTCTAACTACTTTTCAACCTTCTGGTCTCAGGTCCAATTCACACTTTCAGAGGGACCCCAGCCTCACCACTTTAAACAGAGTCTCTCAGTGCCCCTTTCCAATCACTCTCTTATCTCATTTTTCCCAGGATATTCCAACACATGACCTTATTTATTTGGTTTATTTGTATTGTCTGCATCCTCTGCTAGAATTTGAGCTCCACGAAGTCAGTGACCATCTTAGACTGACTCCCTCTGAAACAGACCCCAATTCAAGGATTCAAGAGAAGATAGTTTCTTAGGAAGGGATCTCAGGAAGCACTAAAAGAGGAGTAAAGAAGTGCCACAGAAAGCGGAAGGAATCCCATAATGGCTATGTTACCCAGTGGGCTGCACTCTGGGCAACCGGAGTTCAAACCCCGGGGGAACTTGAAGTGATGGTGTAGACTGCACCTCAGAGTTATCCCATCCAAAAGATGAGGAAGTTGGGTCATTCACCCTCCAATTTCCATCTGTCATTGCCTGAAAGCTTTCGGCTAAGAGATAGCCTTTACCCTGAGAGTCACTGGCTCTTACGCCAAGAAACTGTGGGCCAGTTCTGGGATGGTGAGAGCAGGGAGGATATGGGCGAGACACCAACGGTCGTTGCTACAGTGATCTTGTCTGTGTAGTTCACTCCTATCTCCAGTGTCTAGCACAGACTCTCTGTAAGTACTTTTGGAATGAATACATGAGAATGCCAATTTTAAAAAGCATAGCAATATCAAGTACAGCAAGGGTAACAAGAATGCCAATGTGCAAATTATGCACCTAACAAAAACCATTATTTTTTACTTTCCTGATTTATGTGTGGCCCTACAATGGAACGTTACCGATGACGGTATCTAAAGACAAGCAATTCTTAGAACCCAGCACTCCAGGCAGCCATGTGGAATAAAGAGTGGGCTAGATGTCAGACTATGTGGGCTCTCTCTAGACTGCCAGAAATGAACAACGTGACCTTGAGTGAGTCACTTCCCCTCATATAAACTCTGTTTCCTACTCCATGAAGACGGGAGTTTGAGAAATGGCATCCAGGTCCTGTTCAAGTGCTTGTGGTCTATAGGACAAAACATTAGGCCCATATGACTGAGAAAAGATTGACACATGGCCTTATATAGCTTTCCCGAGCCTGGGTATTTTGGGAATGTGAGATCATTTGCAATTTAAGGAAAAGCACTCAGTCAACTGGCCTAGATTTTCTCCTGCTAGATAATACTCAGATGCTTTTTGGGATACTGGATCATCATCTTAAGAGACTAGGCCTGTGCTCTGCAGAAATGATTTTTAAAAATGGTCTTTACAGAATACTTGCTACATGCCACACAACTTACTAGAGATCAGATATTACTTTAATTGGGGAAAACTTATCAGTTTCCGTTGCAACATTTTAAAAAAAAGCCTTACATCTCACAGACTTAAAGTTCAGAAGTCTCACATGTGGACAGGCGAAAGTAGATGTCCCTGGAAGACAACAGGGTGTCCTGATTGCATGTTTGTTTCAAGCATTTAATTTTGAGAAGAAAGTTGCCAACTACTTCTCTCTTTCATTTTGTACAGGTGGATTATTTCAAAGACAATTGAATAGGTCTGCATCTTAGTCATTCACAATTAAACTATACAAGCAATTGAGTTTTTAAAATCTACTGTAGATTCTGGAAGGCTTTTGCTTTCACAAAGGTGGTCAAAGTCTTCCCTGCCTAGGTGAAAAATGGAGCCTGAAACTCCCAATGATTAGTTTCCACACTTAGAACTTTGAGAAAGGCAGGGACGACCTCGGCTTACTAATCAGAATCGACAGATGTGAGAGTTATATCAAAGCTTTGCCATTCTACAGAACCATCCTGGTGAGGGCTCGGAATGCTCTATAAACATTTCCTTAGCTGTCACAAGCTCCCTACAGGAAAGGCAGGTAATGTCTGGTGCACACACACACCATCTCCCTGTTAACACTGTCTTCAAGTTGGATGGATGACAGTCTGAGACATGCCCCAAATTCCCTTCTCTCTGCAAAATAATACTGGTTAGCACTCAGAGCAGGGCTTTGGGAAGGAAATTGGCTGATTGTCAGGGAATCATCTTCGAAGTGATGTAAGTGGCCCTCAAAGAGAGTCACAAGTCCACAGAGTCTGGCAAACGCTCCATGTCAAATTCCCATGAGCTTCTGTTTCCATGGAAAACCTAAACAATGACGAGTTCCTTGGCTGACTTGCTCAGACCTGTCCACTATGGCCAGTCACCAAGTGGGTCCGCAATGAAGGAAGTCTCTGCTCTCCACTCTTCCTTGACAAGATTTGTTATCACGTTAAATGTATCTGGAAATGCCTTTGCAATTTTTGCTACATATTTATAGCTATATTCATATTTATACTTACATTATTTATATGCATATATATAAAACGTGCGAATTCTTTTTTTACTCCTTCTAGACCAACATTTGTTGTAACTCATGTAAAGCACCACATAGAAAACTTTTTGTGGTTGTGTTATGGAATTTTGGAAGGAGAAGGAGAATGGTAAGGTTTCCGACCTTGATTTTAACTACAGAATATTCTCCATTTCAACTGTATTCAATTCTTCTCACCAATCTGGGAACTTCATGACCTGCTCCATGACACTCTGCAGTGCCTTTGTCCTTCGTTTTGGTGACCTGGCGTCACCCTTCCCATCCCACCATCCCACTGCTGAATCCAGCGACAGTCAGGAAACGTGTGAGGTTCTACACAATAGCCGAGATGTTTATGTAATTTTATTATTGTGTGCTCTTCTATTAGGAAGCTCCCATAATGAAATAGAACATAATAGGATTATACGCACTTATAAAGCTGGGTGCTGAATAAAAATAATTGGATAAAAGGACCATAAATAGAACCAAATGAAAACCCATTGTTAATAAAATGCAGTGCAGGTCAGACAAACTAACGACGGGCCTTCCTGCCTAGGGTCCTTCGCTGGACGTGCACACTGTCGGAGGAGGAAGCCCAGACCCATGAGATGAAGCTGCATTTCTTTCCTTAGTGTTTTCCTAATAAATGCCCAATGTGTTCTTTAGGGTCCACTGCTTTTCTGGAAACTAATCAAAATGGATTGACTAGGTCAGTGGTTCTCAAATGGGGGCGACTTTGCCTCCCAGGGGAAATTTGGCAGTGTCTGGGGACTATTTGGGACTGACACAATGGTAGAGTGGGTGGAGGGTATGTGCTAGGACCATCTAATCAGCAGAGGCCAGGGACGATGCATAGGACACTTCCTACAACAAAGAACTTAGGGCCAAAGTGTCAATAGTACCGAGACTGAAAAGCACTAGGTCATAGGCCAGCGGGGCTAGAATTTATCCTAAAACCATTTTTTTTCCCCTCATTAAAAAGAAATTCTAGCCTGCCTATGTTCATGGTAACTAGGGAGTTTAGTCTTCTCTCATGTTATTCTAATGTTCATGTCACTAGTGACCTGGGTGCCAGCCCACTTCTCTCCCAGCTGATCTTACACTTCTCAAGAAACAGCTCTGATATTGCCATTTCTGCTCCTCCCCAAAAGCAAAAAGTGCTTCTCTGCCCCCAGAACCAAGAAACGATACAGGACAAAAGAACAGCACTGGATTTGGGCTCCATCCCTTGGGTTTAAGTCTTGGATTCACCGTTTCCTGACAGAGTCTCTACAATTACTGAGTCTGTCTCTGAGTCCTCTGTTGGATGAACCCCCAGGAAGGGTCTGTTTTAGAGTCCTGTGAGCAGATATGTCCGTAAGGCTTCTGTAAACACTTTGATGTTATGTAAATATGGGGTAAGGGAATAAGAAAGTCCAAAATCTTCAATGACGTTCAAAATCTTGACCTGGCCCTATGACCTGGCTCCAGCTTTATCACCTAATTCTATCTTAAGATTCCCATTAAACTGTTAGTTTTCATTCCTTAAATAAAGATGCCTTAAAATGTCCTTTGAATTTTCCCATTAATTTGTTTAAAAATGATTCACTGACCACCTGGTAGATATAAGACAGTCTATAAATGCTGGAGAAGTAATGAGTACAGCAAAATCACCACATTCCCTGCCAACATCAAGCTTCCAAATCTGGTGTCTTAGCATCTAATCTTTTTTTCTACCTAAAACGTAGCCATCACATGCTTCAACTTTGATCGTTAAATCACATTTACTCAACTAAATTCACAGTAAGGGTAACTTTCTCATGAAGCATTTCTTTATTAACAAATCAAAATGCCATTGACATTTGGACTGTTTGTCTCTTACAAGGAACACCACATACTCCATTGTATTAATTATTTATGCAATCTTATATCTCCTTTTAGAGTTTAAGCCCTCAGTGTTGAAAAAACCTTTTCTTATCCAACCTTGTATCCTCTTCCACAAGCTTCATGACAGTTACACCAGTGTCAAGCAGAGTGATTTCCACATGGTAGGTATTCAATAAATGTCTCAGTTTCTGATGGAAGGATTTCAAAAATAGGACATAAAATGCCCACAAAATAGCAAAGACTACATTGTAAAGCTCAGAGGTAGACAGCAGGGGGAATCTTCATTAGTGTTATCTCCTATTTTCTGTATTTCCAAGGCATCCTGTTCCTTCTCTGTCATAGTTCATCTCACTCTGAGTTTTAATTATCTACCTACCTGTAACCTCTCCCTAAACTGTAAATTCTTTATGAGCAACAAATATTTCTTATCTTGTCTCCTCACTGTACATCCTGAGTACAGTGCCTGGTTCATTTTAGATGCTAAATAAGGAACTGAATGAATAAATAAATGGATTGTGAATGAATATATAAATGCATTCCAACTTTTCACCTTTGTATTCTGAGTTCTAAGACAAATTTGGTATAGTATGGGCCCAGGGTGTGTGTTAGATATTGCATTGCTCACCTCTCTTCCCTGGCCTGGCAGAGAATCATACTCTCCCGCCCACCAATCCGTAGACCTTGTTTTTGCCAACGGAAAAACATAAGTAGAAATGACATGGCACTTGTGGGCAGAAGATTTAACAGTCAGTCCCAGGTTTTCCACTTTTTTTTTTTTTTTTGAGTTGGAGTCTCACTCTTCCGCCCAGACTGGAGTGCAGTGGCCACTCCCGGCCACGGCAGCCTCGACCTGCTGGGCTCCGGCTATCCTTCCGCTTCAGCCTTCCAAGTAGCTGGAACTACAGGCGCGTGCTACCACGCCTGGCTAGTTTTTGATTTATTGTAGAGATGAGGTCTTGCCAAGTTGCCCAGGCGGGTCTCGAACCCGCGGGCTCAGGTAATCCACTCACCTCAGCCGGTTTTCCACTTCTTTATCATACTGCAGTGAATCACGTAGCCTCGTGTTCACATGACAGCATCAAACAGTTCTGGGTTCCTGCAAGACTAAAAGGAATAGAACCCCCTGCCAAACTGCAGAAGGAGAAGTAATCTTTTCTGTTTTAAGGGTTACGTGTTTCGGCAAAAGTGAAGTTCCAAGAGAATCTGTTGGAAAGGCATCTATAAAAATATAGGGCTTTTATCTTATAAAAAAGACACTAACATGTATGCTTAAGAAAGTACATGTCCACATATATACTCTGTAAAACATATGAAGATGTGTATGTAAATACATATCGTATGAAAGTGAAAAAGAAAGTGATACAAGAAGATTTTGAAAACTTGTAATGCATATTGAAAATAAAGTGCTGTGACATTCCCGGCTATCCCCCTTAGAAGGCTATGATTTTATTCCAAGATGCTGCCTGTGTTTGTCACATATTCAGAACTTCTCCTGGAGAATTATTTTTTAATTAGTGTAGTAGAGTTTAACAATTACACAAACCTTTATTATTTGGGGGAAATTTTGATTTTCCTTAATAGTCAAAGATCATTTGAAGCCAGATCTTATGGTATATGTGAGTGAGTAAGCTGGGTCACATTACTGTTATTTGAAATGTCAGTGGGTCTTGATTTTATACTCAGACCTCTGGCTTTCTTGCGGGTCTCAAAACTTTTCAAAAGATGACTTCCAAAAAGGCACAAGTCTCTTGTCTGGTGATTTTCAAATGTCTTCATAGATCTAGAATCTTAACTAAATGTAGGTCTCCAGGAAAATTCCTGGTCCCTAAATTTATGGCCAACAAATAGATGCAGCATGATTGGATGCTACCTAACCTAAGCAGTTATTCTCAGACACCATAAAAACAACTGGATCCCTGGTATATAAAATCACACCGAAACCATGGTTAATTAGAGATTATCATTTTTGTTTGTATTATGGCCTGATTTGTATATACACAGAATTCATATGTTTAAGTCCTAATTCTCAATGTCACTGTATTTGAAGACAAGACCTTTAAGGAGGTAATTAGGGTAAATGAGGTCATAAGAGTGGCGTCCTTACAGGAACAGACACCAGAGCTTGCCTGCCTGACCAACTGACCTGCCTCCCTCCCTCCCTCCCTCCCTCCCTCTCCCTCCCTCTTTCCCCCTCTCCCTCTCCTTCTCTCTCTCTCTCTCCCTGCTGGAGCCACAGAGGAAAGGCCATGTGAGGACACAGCAAGAAGGTAGCCATCTGCAAATCAGAAAGAGAGACCTCACCATGAACAAAGTTGCCCAGCAGCTTGGTCATGGAATTGTAGCCTCCAGAACTGTGAGAAAATAAATGTCTATTGTTTAGGCCACCCAGTCTGTGGTATTTTGTTATGCAGCCTGAGCAGACTAATTGTTTTATTTGTGTTTTTGTTGTTGTCTTGATTGCTACCCTGTATCCACTTCCTTCTCCTCAACTGGGAATGATTTTCCTTGGGTTATCCACCCAGCTCCCAAGCAGCCAATATGATTCAAGGTGGAATAAATGGCTCAGACCCAAATAAGTCAGGATAGTTCCAATGCCTGCCAACACTGGTATTTCAAGAATGGGCATGTGACTAAAGTTAAATGAAGTCTACAATGTGTATACAGAGGTTGACATAAACCACGTTTTCTTTTCATCTGGAAGATATAGCATCAGGAGTGGATGGAAGTCATCTTTCCTGCAACCATGAGAGAAAAATTTGTTTCTAAATGTAGCCAACCCAATGGAAGAAGACAGATCCTGATCACAGCATTTGGGCCTTGGATCAAGCCACATCCAAAGCTTGTATTTACTCCTTGATGGTGTATTGATGTGAAACAATAAATCTCCATTATTGTTCAAACCATTTGCAACTAGAAGATGCCAAACTAACACAGAAATGGGGTAATAGTAGTCTTATTTTCCAAAAGTTACTTCTGCATCCCCAGAGGCCAGAGTGAATGGGCACCATGTTCTGGAATCCTTTCATGCACCCAAGTTTCATTACCACTCATGTTGAATCGGCCTGTTATGGAGATGTAAATGTCCTGCTCTTCAAAGGCATGTTTGACAGGATGAAAGGCTTTGGGATTTCAATGACTTTGACTCCTCGGGAGATGGGAGGACAGCCTATTTTAGCGATTTCCATGGGAATGAATAGACATATACTTTAGCTATTCAAATATTTAACTAGCTCTTTTGTTGTTGTTTTGAATCCCAAGGAGCTGCAGCTGCCTGTTTGTGTCTGTTGTGCCTTTAAGGGACTTGCTGATTCAGTAGGATCCCTTGAATGCATTAATTAGCCTTCTCTCATTTTCCCAGCCCATGCCTATGAAGAAATGAGCATTTGCAGCTCCAGTTGCTGGGAACTGTGTGAGTCTTGAGGGCACTGGATAAATGTAGGCTCCGAACTGCCTACTTTTTGATGGGCAGTGGTAGGCTGGCAGCAGCTTGCATGGCGGGGCTTGTGTGGCTGTGTGATTAATTTATTGGCTACCACCATTGACAGGCAAATGAAACACAGGCACTGGATTAAAGTGTACCAGGGGACACGGGGCATTAATCAACCAGTTACATGAGTCAGAAGGAGGTAAGGATCCCCGAGAAAATAAAATGTTATGGAAGGCTGGGAAATGATTTATCATTTTTAATATATATCATCTAAGCCCAATCTTTATCACTGCTTGTAGGCCTCCATGTTGTGAAGATGTTGGCAATAAAACACTCCTTCCTTAAAACATGAAAGTGAAAGATGCTGGTGGGGAAAATAAAGAGTCGTGAAGAATGAACTGACTTGGAAGGAGAAAAAAGTGTCTGGCTTAAATTAAATTTCCACTTGTTTCTTTTTAAATGATTTAGAAATACAACTTTTTCTTAGAAAAACTGCACTTTTTATCCATCAGATGGAGAGAAAGATGAGAGGTCTGTCCAGGAGGGCCAATTTCTCAGATCATTTTTGAGGTTGTAATAATATAAGAAAATGTCCTTTCGAAGAGTAAGTGTTCATGTCAGGTTTAACTGTTAAGCCAACCAACCAAATTACTGTTAACCAAGAATCCTTGAGCTTGGAAGCTGAGTTCTACACAATTACGCCTTCTCATATTTGAAAGTAAGCAAGATTAAAATCTAGCAATCAAGCTGAGAATTGTATGAAACAAGACATCTTTTCCTCTTCATATTTACTATTTCTCCTTGGGTTTCTTCAGCCCAAGAAATTGTGAGAGCCATTTTTGATGAAGGCTTCTCTTTCTGTGATAGGCGGGAAGAAATCTGAGCACATCCTTGAGCATTCTATACCATTTGATAGCATCTAACAGTTACTGTATTTCTCAACTCCCCTCCAGAAACTTATGTCGCTTATGTCAGGTGTCATAAGGGCAGGGAAAGACCAAGGATTTATGCAACTGCCCCACAAATAAAAGGAAATATAATGAGAGAAGAGTTAGGGGATTCTTTGTCTCCTCCCTCATTTCACCCTTCGTTACAAAAAGTCTCTGACTTCTTGTGAAGGTGGGAGGAGCTCGTAATATGGTCATAAACATAGAGCTCATTGCTTTATTCCAAACAGCGCACCATCTATGACTGGACTCATGCTGGCTGTAAAGGCAGTAGCCGCTGCAGGAGCCTAGGCCTCCCAGATCTCACACAGCCGACTCCAGGGCCCATTGCCTCCTTCTTTCCTTCTTCCAGTCCATCTTCCATGTCGCAGCAGGAAAAGAACTTTCCGAAATGCCGCTGGGATACTCTTCTTCCCCCACCATCCTTACTTAAAATGAATCCATGTCTCCACATAGGTGACCTAGAATCCATGCTCCTAATCTTGGTCTTGGTGTCAACCATCTCCTGCAGTCTCCCATCTCATGCCCTAGCCACTGCAGTCATGATCGGTAGCTCTGTCTGTGTTCCTATTTTGCCATGTTTTGCATCTATGTCTTGCCAATGTCGATGCTTTTCTTGTTTGTGTGTTTCTTCTGTTCATTTATGTTATTTCTTTATTGCTCAGAAACCACCTTCAGGATGCCTCTCCTGACCACTTCAGACTGGGCTAAATGTTTCTTCTTCCTTCCTGGCCCCATAAAATTCTTTGCTGATTTCAAGGATAGCCATGCATTTAACGATCTGTTTACGTATCCATGTCCCCAACTAGATTATAAACGCCTTGAAAAGAAACCTTTAGTCTTTTAACTGTTTATTCCCGCACAGTGCAAAGCATAACGCCTTTGCCCCCGCAACAGACCCGCACAGGGCTGAGGCATTGCCTGTCCAGGACAAGTTGCATGTGGCCCACCCTTAAAGATCTCAATCTTTGAACTCTAGCTCTCTACCTTCAAAAATCTCTGGGACAGTGCAACTGTTCCTAGTAAAGAGAACACATCAAACCAACATAGTCATTAAGTTCCTTAGAGCAGCTGGTCAACCTATTGGTCAGGTCCTGGGAATGAAAGACACTGGGAGCCACCTTTAAGTGATGGGACATGAAGGGTGAGAAAGGCCAGCAGCTCAAGGGACTTCCTGGGAGCTGTCGGAATCCTGCCCTGGGAGAGAAGGCTACAGTGATAGGGGCAGAAACACAGGTGTCATTTCTTATCCACTCCACAAGGCTTCCTGAGTAAATGCAGGTATCATAACTGCAGACCCAGGAAACTAATCCATCAATTAAAAATGGTGAGATTGAAAACCTACTGTGTACAATATTATAGGAAGGACTAGCATCCACTGAGTTTTTCTTATGGATCAGGGATCTTATTTTCGAATCCTCTCCATAGCACTGTCAAGTAGATATTGTGATCCTGATTTTGACAAGAGGGAACTGAGGTGCTGAGGAATTCAGTCACCCAGACAGTAGTGAAGCAAAATAAATATGTAGTTCCTCCTCTTAGATGTCAAGAATTAGTCAAGGAAGGCTGGATCGTGGGAACCGATTAGGAGGTCATTCAGATATACACCCTCTCTCATTCCTCTCTCCATAGAGACTCTCGTGGTCTTTCACAGACTTCTAGAAAACTGGCTGTTCACAGTCAATTTTCTGACTTCTAAGTCCTTTGCATTGGCTCTGGCAGCAGACCTAGAACTCAGTCACTCAGCTGTTTGCCCAGATGTTCACCAAGAACTAGTTCTCATCAAAGAACTGAGGATTTTAATAATCGGTGTAGCCAGACTGTGAGCAAAGTGGGGTTACAGTGGTCATATTGAGGAAGTCCCAATTTTCACTGAAATTAGGGGCCCAGGGAAAGGGGAGGCTCCATGGCCAGGCGGGTCTTGCTGGATCACCCATCTCGTAACCAGGGAAGCAGCACTGTGGGGAGACAACAAGGGAGAGGCAGAGCCCAAGTCAGAGACCAAGCCCTAGGAGCTCAGTCAGATACCCATGAGCCCGGAGTGGAGGTAAAATCCCATGACAGGTCAATAACTTCGGCCAAGGGTCTTCCTTTGGGTTTGGAACTGATTTCATTGTGTCATCTGGAACTAGGATGGCATTCCTACATAATGCCTTAAAAATAGTGCTTCCCCTCTGATAAAGTAAATGTATGTTTTAAGAAGGTAACCCTGGCAGTCATGGGAAGAATGACTTGCAGAAGGATGAGACTTGGATTGAGAGGGTGTTGGGTTTGCCAGGAGAAGCCTTGCATCTCAAAGTATGCCCAGCACCCCTGCTAAGATCATCCAGTCTCTTCCTGAGCTGAAGAACTGTAATGGCATGCAAGACTAGCTAGAAGTGAAAACGGGATTAGCAGGGACTCCAGAGTCACCCACATTGATTGTGTATCACTCTTCTGGGGAAAGGATGAAGCACTCTGTTATTTCAATGTTTTGTCTACGGGATGAAATATATCTGCACGTGTAGAAACATCTGGGCCACGAACATTTTCACTTTCGGTGTCATGCTTCTCTTCACAAAGACCTGGACCTTCCTGTGCCCTTGGTTCAACTGGGGACATTCATTCTTTTACTCATTTATTCAACAAATATTGACTAAATGAAATATTTTAAGAAAAGCAAAGAAAATGAACCAGAATTCCTGCCATCAATGTAGCTTCCATTATGTGGGAAGAGACAGACAATTAACAACACCAACAACAAAGACAACAAGGAAATCTGTAGCATATCTGAGGGTGGCAAGTGCTCTGAACATAAGTAAGGTAGGGAGGAGGGACAGGGACAGTCCAGGGAGAGAGTGAGGGCTGCCATTTGAAACCATGGTAAGGGAAGGGCTCTGGGAGAAGGTGCTATCTAAAAAACGACCAGAAGGCGATGAGGAGAGAACTCCAGAAAGAGGAAATCATTAGTACAAAGGCTGTAGGGAGAGATGCCCAAGGTGGGCTCTGGCCAGTGTGGTAATCTAGAAGCAGGATCAGAGAAGCACCAGGTTTGTGGGTGCAGAGGTGAAGCAAAGCAGTTGGAGTCTAGCTAAAAAGTGAACGAAGAGTTGGGCTGGGGTGTGAGTGAGGAGAGTGGTTGTGGGTCTCATGGGTTTCAACCTGAACGTCCCTTTTTTGGCTAGGCTAGGCCATGGGAGGGTCACATCTCAGGATAGCTCAGGGCTCTGTTTTGATCACAACAAAGTGCAAGGTGCCCACCTGGCAACCAAGAAGAGCTGCTGAGCAGGCAACTGGCACGCAAGGCTGGAGTCCAGAAGACAGGTTTCCGCTGGACACCAGATGTGGGCAAAGCCAGCACGGAAACAGATCAGGATCCTAAGACTGGCTAGAATCCTCCAAGAAGAGTATGCAGCTAGAGAGGAGAGGGCCTCAAAGAGCCAGCTCCTGGGCTTGGTAACAGTCATGATTGGGAGACAAAAGCCACCAATGAAGTTGGAGTAAAAGAGAGTGCAGCAGCCTGGCTCAGAGAAGAAATTGTCTAAAGAAGAAACAAGAAGCTGTGCCGGGTGCTTCCGACCGGCCAAGCAGGAGAAGAACTGAGAGTGGTCGCGGAACTCAGCAACGTAGTGACCTCGAAAGGGGCTGCTCTGGTGCAGCATTGGGAATGAAAGCCTCATATGAGTGAACTAAAGAGAAAAGGGGAAGAGAAGAATTGGAGAGAGGAAGGACAACCCTTTCCAAAGGAGGCAAAGAAGGAAAGACCACTACTAGGTGAGGGAGAGGGGACGTGTGAGATCAAGAGGAGTGTGTCTTTTTAGACGTGAAAAAGATGAGCTTACAATTTTTTTTTTTTTGAGTTGGAGTCTCTGTCACCCAGGCTGGAGTGCAGTGGCATGACCATGGCTCACTGCAGCCTCGCTCGACCTCCTGGGCTCAGACAGTCCTTCCACTTCAGCCTCCCAAGTAACGGGGACCACAGGCATGCACCACCACGCCCAGGCAATTTTTTTGGCTTTTTGTAGAGACGAGGTTTCGCCAACTTGCCCAGGCTGGTCTCGAACCCCTGGACTCAGGTAATCCACTTATCTCCACCTCCCAAAGTGCTGGGATTATAGGCATGAGCCACCATGCCCGCTGAGCTTACAGATTTGTAAACTAAGGAGAATCATCCAGTTCAGGAGAAAATGTGATGCTGAAGGGGAGAGAGGGGACAATAGCTGGGGTGATTTCCGTAAGCTGGCAAAAGGGAACAGAGTCTAGGGTCCCACAGCAAGGGCTGACTCAAGCATCAGGAGGAAAGCCAGAGCCACAGCAACGCTTATGGTGGTGAAACATGGGTCAGTGGGGCTCATTCCTGGGTGTTCTGTTCCTCAAACAGCTTTGATTTTTCTCAAAGGACCAATGACTTTATAGCTAGGGACCACAGAATCAAAGCTAGATAGAGTGAGGAAAAGAGTGGTATAAGAAAAACAACAAACAACAAAAAGAGTGAGGTCAATATTTGTCGTCTGGGAAGGTCAAAGGCCTGTTGGTGTCAGAGTAGCAGAGGGCGATCTGGAAACAGGATTAGAGAGAGGGGTTCTTGAGATTTTGGAGAGGTTGATAATGGCAAAGTCAAGAAAATATTCCCATGACAGCATGGTGGACACTGGACAGAGGACATGTTTTTCACAAAGGACCCAACTTAGTAAGAATGAGATGGGTGTTTCTCCTTATTAGCAAGAAAAATCAATAAAGTGATTTCATTTTATTTATAAGATCTGTAAGAAGGAAGGGAGAGGGGAAAGTAAAGAGGGAGAGAGGGAAAGAACGAGGGATGGAAGGAGGAAGGGAGGGACGTTGGCAGCAAAATGCACCACGGAATAGAGTTGGAAAAACTAACCAAGAAACCCCAAATCTTGTAGTTTCAGAGCTTCCCAAAGTCCTTCATCCATACCTCTAATAAAGAGCAGCAATTTGTCTGCTATTTTGCAGACACACTGGCTGTGCTGACAGGCTCCCCGCACGCTGCCTATTTGCAGGGATTAGGGGGAAGGCGGCAGCATAACTTGCAGGCAGCAAAGCGGAGAAAACCCACAAGCACGCTGGGGCCTGGCCCCAAGAATGCACAGCTTGCTCTGCCTTTGCTGCAGGCTCTGAAATCAACTCCCCATTGTAAAAACAAATGCTCGGCCCAATTCAGCACAGCGCCCTGCGCGAAGCCAGCACAACTTAAATATCTGGTGGTGACCAAATGCAGCAGACTGTCACAGCTCTAGACTTTTGTGGAGTAGAAACGCCCCCTAGGATGCGTGCCTTCAGATGAGGATCAAATGTGCTGAGACCCCGCTGGGGTCATGGTAAGTCACAGTGACAGGAGAAGGTGGGGCCGAGAGTTTGAGGCCTCAGGCTTTTATTCTCATTCCTAGCCAGTCCACAAATATTTAGTGAACCACTCTTATGTGCTAAGCTTTGTGCAAGGAATGCGGGGACGCATGGAATTCAGTCAATATGGCATATTTATCAAGGTGAATGGGACACAATGCAGGGCAATTAAAAGTCAGAATTAAAATGTGTGCTCATCTGTGGTCTCTGTTGCTTCGGGGTCTTAAAAGTGTATTTTGACTCTTCTGGTGAGAAATTATGAGGGGAGATGAAAACAACCTCAATGATACAAAGATACCCATTAGATTGACCACCAAGCCACAAATGGGTAGTAATAAATAATACATAGCATCATTCTGAATCATTATGAATGTGAGTGTTAATTACTACAGTCATAAAGGAAGTGAGGTCATTTATTTTTCAAAGAAGTAATGAAATGGATGTTTCACCTCCCAGAAACTTTGTGTATGTCTTGGCATTCCCTCTGTTCCAGAAACTGAATCCGAGTCATACAGCAAGACATTGTACCAAAAAAAATTAATAATAATAAGGTTTCATTATAGAATTTCAATGATTTTTCTTCAATAAAGCACAAGGTAAGTAATGCTGCTCTCTATTATGAAGATAAGAATTGTCCATTTTTAGCAAAGAAGTCATTTTTTATTTTGCTTTAAATTATATATCAGAAATAAAAGCTCACAAAATAGTGTATACTTGTATGTGAAGAAAAGTAGTACTGGGTAGGTACATTCACTCCTCTGGTGTTATTTTTTTTTCCTTAAATAAAAAGTCTGAATAACATTTTGCATTACAAAGCATGCACTTACTTTTTGCAGAAAATTTGAAAAATGCAGAAACTATAAAAAAGAAAGTAAAAACCACATATAGTCCTAGTCCCATATCCCCAAAATATTAACATTCTGATCTCATCATTTTTACTATGCAAAAAATAAGCTTGAATCATAATGCATATAAAATATATACTAAGTATAGTTTAATATTCTATGCTTTTGCTTAACATTATTGTGTATGTACTTTCTTTTACTATCTTTTCAATTTCACCATCATTCAATTAATTCAATTCATTGTTCTGATATTATTTCCCACTTTTTCCTTCATTTTTTGCTATTACAAGAATATGGAGAGTAACAACCTTGCACACGTAGCTTCTCACCCACGTCTGTTCCTATTTTCTTCTGTCCCTCTTCTATCGTTATTGTTGCTGTTTGTGATTTTTCTACCCTGAGTGACATTTTTGGCTACTATATGGTCTCACATTATAGCTAACATATGGATGAGCTACTAAATGCTGTATATCTATTTGATATCCAGACAGATTGTAGAACCTTTAGATTTATCATTGAGTTTTCAATTTGATTCTTCACCATTTTCAAAGCAAACAAAATATCTACAAGTATGAATTCTTTGCCTTTTAAGAATAAACTTCTTACATCCACCCACTTCATGTCTTTTTCCACTAGGTAGACCTTCCAGAACATGCTGAAATAATAGTGATGATGTAGGCATTCCTGTGTTGCTTCAGATTTTAATGGGAAAACTCAGATTTCACTTTTAAGTAGGATGGTGACTGTTGGTACAAGAGGTAGCATCTTTATCATACAAAGGAGGCGTTCTTCTATTCTTAGTCTACCAATTTTTACAAGAAAAGTTATTTAATCTTATTGATGCCCAATTCAAATGGAGACAATCAAATAGATTATCGTTTGTACTTATACTTGGTCACTGGGTCCTTAGCTTATCATAGTTGCATGGGATTATCCTTTTATTATTAGGTTGTGTGGTGTTATGCTATGCATATTGGTTTCTATCCACGGTTTCAGGCTGATAACTCCCATAGTTCTTGTCACAGTCTTTTATTATAATGTCGGGTATGTTGAGTCTCAGGGTAAGGCCTCAAGAAATTGAATTTCTCTGACTAATCTTCCCCTACCTTTCTGATTTGGGGTCATAAGACCCTGCCCAGAGAGGACCCTGTATTATAACCGTAGGGGGAAGAAATGCTGACTTCATGAAACGTCCATAAAAACCCAACAGGACAGGGTTTGGAGAACTTCGGGGTAGATGAACATGAGGAGGTTCCTGGAGGGTGGAGAACAGGAAGAGCATGGAGGCTCTGTGCCCTTCCCCCATACCTTGACCTACGTATCTCTTCATCTGTATTCTTTGCAATATTCTTTATAATACACCGGTCAACTTAAGTAAATTCGTTCTGTGAGTTGCTCCAGCAAATTAATTGAACCCAATTAATTAATTAGGGTTACAGGAATCCTAACTTGAAGTTCATTGGTCAGAAGATCCTGAGTCCAGACTTGTGGTTGGTGTCTGAAGGTAGGGGGCAGTCTTGGGGACCTAGGCCTCAACTTGTAGGATCTGGCGCATATCTCTAAGTAGATGGTGTCAGAATGTAATTGGAGGACACCCAGTTGTTTAGTGTGTGGGGAAGAACTCCCCCACATTTGGTCGCAGAAGTCTTCTGTGTAGATGATTATAGTTGTTGTATGTGAGAACAGAGGAATAACACAGTTTCAGAGCTTTTCCAAAACAGGCTGGGTGTAAGGTTATCTACAGCTTTATCTTTTTATGTGTAAAAGCTCTATTCCACTGGACAAAATTCCTTGCTACAAAGCCTCCCTCCAAAGCATCAGTTTTAGCAAATATTCACGGGGGGCCTAATAGGGTCCAGGCACAGTTTCTAAGTACTTCCCACGCATCTAGAAACAGTCCTATCAGGCAGATCTTATTCTTCTTCTCATTTTACACATGAGGATACGGAGGATAGAGAAGTCAGACCATTTTGGCAAATTCACAAAGCCAGTGAGTGGCAGAATTGGGCCCTGGACCCCAGGTAGTCTGACATCCAAGTGGACCCATGACCTCCATAGCCATACCCCCTAATTTGAGTCACAGCCTAATCATCTGACACCAAGGTAGCATTGGGCGGGTCACTTCCCTTCTCCTAAAAACCGTTTTCTCATTTCTAAAATAAGGATAACCATAGAAATAAGGATAACAACACCTACCTCTCAGGATGGGTAATGAAGCTCCTCTGCATGAAGCAGACACACAGTGAAATAAGTGAACAATTCTTATCATTACTTTTATTATTCACGTAACACATATTTATTGAATGCCTCTTCTGTGTCAGAGATTGTTCTAGGTATTTGGGAAATAACACTGCCCTCATAGTATATTCCAGTGCCTCATATAATATGATATAATGTAATATATAAATATAATATGATATAAAATATATATAAATATAATATAGTGATATTATATAATTATATTATACTATATTATGCTCTACTCGAAGCTCCCAATCCATTATCTGCAGGTTTGAAATCCGAAACATCCTGAAAACCCAAAGTTAAACTCACTTGACAGTAAAACTTAACTTGAACTGCAGGCTGTGAGGTTACTTACAGGGTACTTGTAGATTTTACCAGTTAGTGTAACTAATCCCAGCTTCACTGCAGAAATATCAGTGACAGAAGAGCGCCCCCGGGCCCCGCTGGAGGTGATGGCAGTAATCACTATATGAACCATGCAGTGCATTTCTAAAATACCCAGATCCCCTAATCCAAGGCATCTGGTTCCAGGGATTTTGAATGAGAAAGTGTGATCCTGTATAATACAGGATAATATCTTATGCTAAAAAGAATACTATTACATCCTAGTGTAATCTAGCAGTGCAATAAATTTGTTCTCGAATGAGAATGCGAGTCCCCCGAGGACACTGGCTGTTCTGGCTATTCCTGCCATCCCCACTGTGACTCACATCCTCCAAGTACCTAGTGGGTCCTTGCCAATCATTCCACTCAATTGAATTTAATCCGAGAGCACCTTCCTTGATCTAAGATACTTCAGTTCCCCAAAGGGCTACTTCTTTTAGACAAGCATCAACACAGCCATCACTTTCCAACAAACTGGAGTAATGAACAGGGCAGACCCTGGGAAGGGCTGCCCCCCACTTGCATTTCTGCATACCTAGAGGTGATTTTCTGCCTCATGTCAATACGCTTGGCCTTCAGTAACTGAAAAGTAACTGTTTGATTAATAAAATGTTCAAAACATGGCAGCACATTTTAACAATTTTACTTCTACCATAAGGCTAACCCAAAACGTTTTGGCAAAGAACAGAACTCTGGTGTGTGCTTGAATGGTAAGGAACTCTGTTTCCCTGAGATGTCTGCTCAAAGTCGGCCCCACCACGTGATGGAATCCAGCATTCTGCCTTGGCACAAGGCGTAAGCCATGTCAGTAAATCCCATCTTACACTTCAACCACGAGGGCCTCCTTATGTTTCTGGAGCTGTTTCATCTTGTCAATTGTTTTGAGTTTTATATTAGATTAGGATTTGCTGGCGTTGCAGAGGAGATGCCGAAATGCCATAAATAAGAGGAACCATGCCTATGTCACTTTCACACTTTATATTTTCAGAGTACTTTCACACAGGATTTCAGAATAGTTTTCCATCAGCCAGCTTCCCCAGGTAGACCTTGTGCTGCCATCAGCCACATGGCTATCTTCAGCAATGTTTCTGAGGGCCAACTGCATGCTTTTACAACCTGACTGTCACAAAGGAGAGGGGAGGAGCAGCCTTGAGAGGAGAGGAGCAGCCTTTCCAACACAAGGACCATCTCTGGATTTTTGTGGTGTTTTTTTGTTGTTGTTATCTCTGTGTGAATCTCATAGTAGTAGATGCCAGAAAAATCATCCTGATGTTCTAGCATCTGGCAGACACACCCTTTTGGGTTGTAGAGAAATTCTCTGTTCCAGAGGCAACAATGACTGCCTTGCAGAGTTAGGGCTCATTTCCCTGACAGAATCCAGCTCAGCACACACCATCTTGCAGCAGTGGGTCATGCACAGATGGGCACTGAATACGTCTACTGTGGTGATTGATAATGATGACAGGACAAACGAGGAAAGGTGCCTTGCACAGGGCCAGGGACTCAATAATTGCTGATTGACGAATCATGACAGCTACTAAATGCCACTCTAAAAGACAGCCACACCTGAGAAGATATGTAGGTTAATTCAAGCTCCCAGATAAGATGCCTGGATTTGAATAGCGGAAGTCTTTGTTAAGGCAGCACCCCTGAAATAGTAGGAAGGAATGGGTAAATGCCCAGCTAAACGAATACCACTTACCAAGGAGAGAAGACTAAGGCCATACAAATGACCAGAGGGTAAATTACTGCCTGTGCAAAAAGCTGTCTATTTTGCCTACATTTTATAGCATGAGTTGGACCAGGAATATAATTTTCAGTGTCCCGTGTTAAATGAAACACTGAACCCTTGTTTACAAAATTTTAAGAATTTCAAAACCTTGACAGTCAAGCATTAAGCCAAGCATGCATCCCTTCTAAGCAAGGGACCTGTGTGATAACACAGGTCCCAGTGCCATGCAGGTGGCCCTGGGTGTGAATAATACTTTGTGCATTATGCTACAGTTGTCTTTCTCATTGCCTGTAATCAGTGGTGTTGAGCCACAAGCTTCAACACGTGGGAAGAGCTAATCACCTGAGCCAGAAAAGATGAAGTCAATTGTTATACTGACTCCAGATGAGACACACCCTTCTGATTAGAAATGGAAAGTGAGTGCAACAACCTAAGGGGTTCCTGGAAGCTTGGGGCTAAGTGTTGACCTTGATCATCAAGGGGAAAAATGTGATTGGGGTCAACTTCATATGGTGGGATATAAAGTTGTTTCCTCCTTATTAACAGAGACTTTAGAAAGAGTTGCTAACACTTTGAGGCTCAGACCTAATTATCCTGGAGACCTGTTATCCACTGTAGAAGCAGACATCTGCCATTTTAAATTTATTTTGACTTCACTTCATTTTTAGGTAGGATAAACACAGAATTCCCAGCTGAACTTGAATTTCAGACAAACAAGAAATAATTTCTTGTGTATGTCCCAAATATTGCATGAGACACAATTATGCTAAAAATCATTTGTTTTTCATTGAAATTCAAATTTAGCTGGAAATCTTGTATTTATTTGCTAAATCTGGCAACCTTATCGAGTAGTTTTTTGATAGGTTCTCCCTTTATATTTAGTAAAGTTCCAGATGAAGATGTCAGCCTCTCCCAAGCTGAACTGGAATTCTAGAAAGGTGATGGTGTAACACTATAGACATAAGTGACCATGGCAGTTGTACTGAGCTGCCTGAGTGGAAGATGGGGCTCCCATAAGCTTAGCTTAACCATGGAGATACCTCCGTGACCCTTTTCACCTAGGCATCCTCTTGCAGTTCTTGTCCTTGTTGCACACTGACATCAACTAGGGAACTTTAAAAACACTGATGCCATGGCCCTGCCCCAGAAATTCTTATTTAATGGGTCTAGGGTGTAGCCTAGACCCATTTTTAAAAGCTCCCAAGGTAAGAAATAAAACAACAGTGGGTTACCTGATTTGGTTTATCAATGCAAGCCACTATAAAGCCCCAAATATATATTTCTATGTAGCCTCAAAACACAAGAGTAAGAATGGATTCACAGTCACTTTAATACATACAAAAGTTATACTTTTCTTTTCTTTTTTCCTTCCTTCTTTTCTCTTCTTTCTCCCTCCCTCCTTCCCTCTCTCCCTTCCTTCCCTCCTTCTTTCTTCTCATGCAAAGCACTGAAAACACTAGGTTAGTCTTATCCAATACCACTTATTCTGAAACCTAACCACAGATTAGAATCACCAAAGGTATTTTTAAAAGATACTGGTGCCAAGATCCCATCCCCAGATATTTTTATTTAGTTCCTCCAGTGTGGGTTCCAGGCATAAGTATTTTAAAAATCTCTTCAGGTGATTTCAGTGTGCAGCCAAGCTGAAGACCACTTCACAGAACAATGGCTCTCAAAGGTTAGTGTGTATCAGAACATTGTGGGGATTTTTTAAACATGCAGATTCCTGTCTCCCACCCCACACCACCACCATGTGAGGCCCAAGAATATGCAACTTTAACTAGATTCTAGGCTAGTCCACTCTGGCAGAACAGCAGGATGGCTGTGGGCTCCTCTGACACGGAAGTCCCCCCTCAACCCAGCCTTGCTTTCCCAAGGCCCTACAGAGATTTGAGGGTGGGTCCACATGCACTCCATTCAGGGGTTGGAATGATCCCTGATATTATCTGATGGTCTGAAAAAGAAAACTGAGGACCTGAGCCAATTTTCCCTGCATCCTGTTCCTTCTACTGTTTCAAACATGTAGGGCCAGTTCAGGAGTGCTTCTGTAAAGCTGGCTCTTATTAAATAAGACTACACAGGTAGCCGGGCTCGGTGGCTCAGCCAGTAATCTCGTGCCTTGGGAGGCTGAGGTGAGTGGATTGCCTGAGCCTCAGGTTCGAGAACTGCCTGGGCAACTTGGTGAGACCTCATCTCTACAATAAATCAAAAATTAGCCGGGTGTGGTAGCGCGCGCCTGTAATTCCAGCTACTTGGAAGGCGGAGGCGAAAGGATCGCCGGAGCCCAGCAGGTCAAGGCTGCGGTGGCCAGGAGCAGCCACTGCACTCCAGTCTGAGCGACAGAGTGAGACTCCAACTAAAAAAAAAAAAAAAAGACTACACAGGTGAGTGAAAACAGTGAAATGAACAAGAAGGAAGGCCTTCTTGATGTTTCTGGAGCTGGTTCACCCTGGCAAGGATCTGGGGCTTTATATCTGGGTTAAAGTTTGGGTGGTATACAGCCAGAGCCATGGACGTTACTGTGTGCTTATCACATGCAAGAACAATGCCTTGTCATGTGACCCCATCTGGGCTTTTGCTGCTTCTATATCACCCCCACCCTGATACCTCCACCAGGTTGCCCCTCACCCCAACCTTTGCTTTGATACCTGTTACTGATCCTTCCAGGGCCAGCAGAAACATCAGTGCCCTAGGAATCCTTCCCTGGATGTCCGCAACAAGAAAAAGTTTCTCAGATGTCTGTACCTACTTGGTTCTTTAACATCTTAAATGGTATTTATCTTACTCTACCTTGTTATATTTTTCCTGTAAACTTAAAATTCCCCAAGAGAATGCAAACCTCTTGAAGGTGTATCTCATATCACCGAGCCTCTTTAAAATGCCTGGCATCATTGTGTAGGTGTCAAATGCTTGTGTACTCAGTTAAATTGTGATCACTAATACAGCATCTCAAGCCTGCAACTTATCAGGAATCTATGAGAACCACTGTATTTTTAGTTAAATAGAGAGAAACAGAGGTAACAAGAGAATACGAGTATTAAGGTTCATTGAATTCCATGGTTTGAAGGTCAGGGTGAAAAAAAATTCCAACTCTTCTTTGCATCTCTAAAACAACATGTTTTCTAGACACTGCAACAATTGCAATTTCTGAATTCTTTTGGAGTTGAATGGGTCTTATCATGAAGAATAATTTACGAATGTTATTATTTTCTGTGGCAGTGAAGATTTTTCTGTTTAAGCTAAAATATCTTGCCTTTTTCTGGGAGCTATACCTACTCTCCCCTTCATAACTGTGAGAAACTTCTCAGTTTACGTACATCCCATGATCACCTGTGCTGACCACCAGTTCTGTTTATTACCTATCACATGGCCTAAGCCCCAAACTCTCTTCTTTTCCCTTGCAAGAGTGTAGACTCCAGAACCCAAATTCTGGCTGTGACACTTATTAGCTCTAGGACCTCTGGTAAGTCACTTAGACTCCTTGGGCCTTACTTCCTTCTCAGAGTGAGGAAGTATCCACCCCATAGGAGAGTAGTGAGGATTATAGGAGTTGGCTATGGAAAACATTTAACGCACGCCTGCTAAGTGGTAAAGGCCTCTCCCAGGCCAATATACCATGGCCCTAGAAAACAAAACATTTTTTTCTTATTAGGCAATAAATTCTCTCTCTTCTCTCATTCCCTGGCTCAGATAGATATGTATATAAAACAGCATATAAACACCAAAACAAAGATTAGGGGAAAAGTTAACTGAACGCATCTGCTAACAAAGGTGCTGACAGATGAGCATTCTGATACACTTCTGGCATGACTATAAATTGACCAATACTTCTGTAAATTAAATTGGCAATATGTTATAGGAGCCTTAGTATTAAAACTTTGTAGCTTAGAAATGTTACATCCGAAAATCAACCCTAAGGGAAAAAAGTCAGAGATAGGGACAAAGATTTATTGTCCATTACAGTGTAATTTTTAATAATAAAATTGGAAACTATTTCAATGTCCAATACTAGGAAATTATTAAGCACATTATGTTTTATTCACAGGATGAAATATTATGCAGTCATGAAAAATTTTACTTATGAGAAATGCTAATTCCATGAAGAAATCCTTAAAATATACATTCAGTGCATATACTAGAAGATTATAAGTATTTATATACAATATTATCTAATGATGGAACAATTTTAGGGATAAAAAAGTATTAGAAAAATTAAATTAAATATTTTTTAATGGTAGAATTATAGAACATTTTTACTTTTTTCTTTATCACCTCTCTCTATATTTTTAAAAGCATAATGCCAGTATAATTTTTAAAATAACTTGAGGGAGGAAGTAAACACAGAATATGGGTTTCATAATTAGTTCATTACCATTGTATGGTTATTTCAAAACTTTTTTTAAATGTTGAGAAAAGGTTTAGAGATTAAACTGCTCCCATCTGACATAGGGTATGAGCATGTTTGCTCAATAATCTACCTTTTTATAATGTATTCTTTCTCTCCTATAGGCTAATAACAGTTCAAAGAAATATTAAGACAAAACCACACACACACACACACACACACACACACACACACACACACACATATACACATACACGTACAACCCTTAGGCCTCTTGGTAGAACATGATAAGGAAACAGGAAAAAAAAACAAGGGCTCCAACTTGTGCCGACTTTGAAGAGCTATTTGGGGATTATTTCCATCACACTTCTAACCCATGGTGCTGAAATTCAAATGTTCATAAAGCTCAATAAAACTGTGCCTAGCTTAAAACGAGACGAGATTGCGTATGACAGTCCATGCATAGGCAACTATACACAGAGTGTGCAGGTAAACAGGGATTGGTGAGGATTCTCGATGAGGCTTGTACCCAGGTTACACGAAAGGCATCATGGGAGAGACTGGGACAGGTGGGAAGGAGAAAAGCACAAAGCATGCCCTAACCTGTTTTCATTACTGGAGCCACTGTGACATATCACAGTTCTACATGAATACCATTATATCTGCAATCTAACTGCCTGCCAGCTAGGTGGTGGGTGTCCACTGTAGGGTGGTTGGTTGGGTGTTCCCTAAACCACTCTGATTGTGGAGCAGTAACAGCCATAGGGAAGGTTTGCCCCAGATGTTTTGGATGGCGTATTCCCAAGAATTACTAGTGTTTTCCCCTTAGCGATGGATGAGAAACAAAACACTCCCAAATCTAGTAAGAGGAGAGAAAATCTGTGCTGTCTCTGTAGAAAGGCAGCAGCCATCTAGGAGGTCTCAGTGAGAGAGAGGGGGAGAGAAAGAGAGAGAGGGAGAGAGAGAGAGACCTTAGTAGAAAGGATTAAATGACTACATCCATCAAAGACAAAAAGTGAGCATCATAAATCCCTGAGCAATCTCAGAAGGCATCTGATGTGCCCCCACCATCTATCCTGGCATGTCAGGAAGAAACATGTGAGGATCTCTCTCACTGCTTCCTCTCATATGTGGTTCAAAGTCCTACAGCTACCTGGTATGCAAATGGGTAGAACATCACCTCTTCCGAGGCCAACAGAAACAACACTTAACAAACCAGATCCTGAGAAGACCTGGAGAGCAAAATAATGTGATCATTTCATCCAGAGAAACAATGCCATTCTAAACTGCGGTGTGGCATCCCTTAGGGCAGAAATCATGTCTGGGAGTCTATGACCCGGACCTGCCCTCAGATGCGTTTTGTATGATTATTACCTTCTTTTAAAAAAAAGATCTTTACATGACCTTCCAACATTTTAAAATTAGGAAATTTTACATAAAAATAGATTTCTGGCTTCTCTTTAAAAATAATGAAACAGTCAATCCTGTAGAACCAGCTGCATTCTGTCAGCAAAAATTAAGAAGTGACACTCTCTTTAGACAAGGCATGAAATGTCTTATTTGACACAGTCCCCAGAAACCAACTGCACTAATTTATATATTTGTCTACCCCTTTAGCAGGTGTTGACTTTCCAATCTATGAATCACAGATAACACACAGGAATATTATAGTGAAATATTTCACTCTTCTCCAGCTTACAGGAGGAATTTACAGACATTTCATTCTTCTCTTCCATTAAAATTTTGGATTTTTTAAGAGAAACAAAAATTATATTTAGAGACACACGATAGTCAATTTTACCTCTGTTGTTGTTGTACAGAGTCCGTTTGAATTCTCTTTAGAATAAAGAAATGTATCTGTTGGGGGGAATTGCACAGAAGGTAGGAGGTTTGTCTTGTTCTCCAGCAAATCTTCACCTGAATCCTGAATCTCCCTAAAGACATGCTGATTTAAGGAGAAGTAGCATATCTATGGAAATGCAAAATTTTCCTGTCATGAGAATAAATCCTCAAAGATAAATTTTTAGCTTCAACCTATAATGAAGTTATAGCTCCTTGACAAATGATGTTCAGCGTTGTCATGACAACTGGATCTGTTAGAGGTATGCAGAAAGGGCCTTGCCCATAAATCAGAATGTTTTAGGAAGGGCTTAAAACAAACATTTCTAGACTATTCCCCAGATGTAGCACCAAAAATGCAATTATAGACATTTGTATCAGTCTGCCATAAAGCATGACAGCTCCAATTTTGCAAAATGTTAATTTAAAAAAAATCTATTAAATCCATGTCCCTCTGAGAGAAATTAATATCACACCTAAGGTTGGGAGTCAACGCAACTCAATGGCTGTGAAAATTGGAATGGCAAAGTCAGAGAGGAAGGCTTAAAATGTGGCTTCTCATCTTTAAGCCATTTAGTTAAGGGTTTGGACTAGTTTCCGACTCTCAAGAGAAGAAATACTGAGGGGAGAAGGACGACGCTCAGAGCCTTTCTGGAAGCTTGAGAGAACACGAAAAAGTCATCAAAGATTTGGGGATGGATTTGGAAAGGAAACACTGATAGACCGAGGTTAGCTCACTGGGAAAGACAGAAATGAAGCACCTAAGAATCATTAAATCCAGGAGGACACAGAAACAACAAGCAGTGAGCCACAGCAGCTTTCAGTGAGGGCGGGAAAAATGAGAATTCGCGCAAAATCAGACATTAGAGAAATGTTTCTTAAGGCAAAGGTCAGGAGATTCCACCCCAAGGGTTACAAATTGGCAGTCTACAGGCCAAATCGAGTCAAGAGACAAGTTTTGTCTGGCCTGCACTGTGTTCTTTTAAAACATTGTTTGCCAGCATTTTTTAAAAAGCAGGAGATTTCACATAAACTCTGGCTTCTTCTCTTTAAAAAGCAGATGATTTGGCCGCAATAGGCCTGGATTCCCGTGTGGCAGCTGAAACTGGAGTTGGACAGAGAGATCATGTGCTCCATGAACACAGGATTTGGCCACCCCCATGGCCCCAGCACTTAGCATAGTGCAGGGCATAGCGAAGGGACTTAATGCATCATTGAATGAATGAATGATCAGCAGTTACCCTCTATAAATAAGGTACATACTCTCCAGTCCCCCTCCCCTGACTGTTACCTGCCTGGTCCCACTTTGATCCATGCCGTAAGTTTTTCCTTTAGTTGGGACACCCCATATTGCTTCTTGATGTGAACACCCCATAGAATCCACTCTGATGACCATCTATGTGGACCCCTGAAGGTCTGAACAGCAATGCAGTAATATCCACTAAGGATTTTAAAGACCAGTCTAAAACAGGAACATCATTTAAAGTCTGATATCATTGTTTACCCTGCAGGCAGGATGCTTTCTAAAAGGACTTACCAAAGTCCTTCGCAGGGCTGGAACAAAGCAAGTACTGCTGATGGGATTCAGCTCTGATCACTTGTTTGTTCATCCAACAAACATTGAACTCCTTCTAAGTGCTTTTATGAATAAGGACCATGGGTATGTCTCTTTTACCTCGATGCCCAGAGATTTAAAATTTATTAAGAAATGAATGCGCGGTGGAAAAAGCTATAGACGGTAACTATGTTATGAATTTACTACGTCCTAGAACCATACATTTTTAACTTAGCCTCACAACCTGAGCGGCAGAAATTCATAATCCTGTTTTGCAGAACAAGAAACGGAGACTTAGAGCGGTTAAGAAATAGGTCCACAGCATGGGCCAAATAGGGATTGGAACTCATATCTGTGTGGCACCTACACTGTGTATTTTATTGTGCTATCAACTCCTCAGCCAAACTCTATTTTTAAGTGAAATGGGCTGAATAGTGGGCTTCAAAAAACATATGTACAATCCTAACCTCTGGGGCCCATGAAGGTGATCTTATTTAGAAAAAAGTGGTCTTTGTGGGTGTAATTAAGGATCTTGAGATGAGCTAACTCATCCTGGGTTTAGAATGGTCACTAAATCTCATGACAATTATTATAAGAGGAGGAGAGATACAGGGAGAAGATGAGGAAAACAAGGCAGTGACTGGAATGATACACCTACAAGCGAAAGAACACCAAAATCACCAGCAGCCGCAAGAAGTCCAGAGAAACCCTCAGCCCCTCTAGAAGGAATCAACCTCGCCAACACCTCAGTTTTAGACTTCTGGGCCCCACAACTGTGAGATAATTCATTCCTATTGTTTTAAACCATCAAGTTTGTGGTAATTTCTTAATTTCGTCAAGGTTGTGCTAAATGTTCCTAGTAGACTACTATATGAAGATATTCCTCCTCCATGCACCCAAGAAGTTCCCCAGAAAAACCTAGCTTGTGCTATTCATGGAGAGGATGTGGCTTCATTCAGAAGGCTTAGGCTTTGTGACCTCCCCTGCCTCAGAAGCTGCCCATTCCTGACCAAACCTTTCAACCTGAGGTCCCACATGGATCTTATCAGGAGCATCCACACATCTCAATGAAACTGAACTCAACTGAGAATGAGAATCCCATCATCTTTTTTTTTTCTTTTTCTTTTTTTAGTTGGGATCTCCTGCGGCCCGGGATGGAGTGTAGTGGCACAATCACAGGTCACTGCAGCCTCAAACTCCTGGGGTCAAGCAATCCTCCCTCCTCAAGTAGCTACCTCCTTAAGTAGCTGGGACTACAAGCGTGCCCCACCACATTCAGCCAATTTTTTTCTTTTTCTTTCTTTCTTTCTTTTTTTTTTTGGTTGTTGTTGAGACAAAGTCTTACAATGCTGTCCAAGCTGATTTAAGACTCCTGGGCTCAGCAATCCTCCCACGTTGACCTCCCAAAATGCTGGGGTTATAGGCGTAAACCACTGCACTCAGCCTAAGAACCCTATATTCTTTATTTACTTCTTTGAAAGCACAGTGAGTACCTCTGACAGAAACGGCATGCAGTCCATGGCTCTGGAATAATTCAGTTGAATGTAGTCAGAGGACCCAGGCTCTTCTCAGGAAAGTGAAAGATATAAAACAATGTTCATATGGAAGAATAGGAAAACAGGTGTCATTCTGTGTGAGGAGTCTGGTGGTCGTACAGGAAGAGGGTGGGAATTGTGCTGAGCCTTGAAAGAGGGACAGCAATCATGATTATCACTGTCGTGGTCATTGCTACCACCTACGGAGGCCCATGCTGTCTGAACAACTTGCCAGACCTTTTTGCCATTTAATTCTCCAAGTCTCCCCACAAGATATACAGGCCATCCTTGTTTGACTGAGGAGAGTTCAGTAACAAGTTCAAGATCATCCGATCTTGAATGATTGGACGGGAGGAAGAGGGGCCTGGGAGGAAGAAGGTCACACCGACAGGTGGAACGGGCGGCTTGGGGAAGCGGACCAGAGGCAGCGAGTGAGGAAGACATGTCTTGGACTTGAAATGCTCTCTTGAGGAGCTTGGTCTCGGTCGACTTCGCTGTGCGAAGTGTTGCAGGTGTGTGAGCATAGGACCGACAAGCTCAAGTCCATGTCTGGGGAGGGTAGTGTGGGACTCAACAGGCAGAAGCACGCAGAGATAAGGGACGAGAAGACCAGCTTGCCCCTCTCCACTACGGAAGGCCTGGAGGAAGGCAGAGGCGTGGGGGTGCACACAAGGGAACAAGCCTGAAAGATCTGAGGGTGGTAGACTCGGCTTGACTTTGGGACGGCAGTCAAGGGAGATGAGGGAGAGGAACCCGTCCTGGCTAATCCTGAGGGCTGGAAAGGATGAGCAAGCCATTAACCACAGCAGAGGGCACGGGACACGTGCTGTCTGGGCCGACATAATGAATTCATTTTTCAAAAAAGAATCTGTTCTTTTTTGCCTTTGGGACCCGCAAAGTCTAGAGATGTCTGGTTAGCAGATGGTGCTGCAGCTTCTGCCTTCCCTCCCCACCCGACGCATGTCCTTCAAGGGAAATTGGTTGGATTTCAGAGGATGTACCTTTACATTTAATACATGCGTCATTTAAAACAGTCCAAAGGAAATAGTATAATCTTGGGGCATGATGATGCAAGATGTAGACACTGCCGACCCATTTTCCTGAACGGTTCACCTCACCAGCAGCGGGACAAGTGTGTCTCGTAGCCCCAGGACTCAGCAATGGGGCAAAGAGACACTGCCTGCATCTCAGATACAAAATTGCAAAACTTAATGAGAAAGACTTAGAACTGGGAGCGGCCTCAGGCTCTCTGAGAGCCCATCAATGGCTGCCGAGAGTGTTGCCAGCTCCAGAGCCCCTTTCCAGCTCCCACGGGGCTGCCCTGCTTCCTCAAAATAGCCTTGCCACCCTCTCTCCATGCAGCCCTGGAGGAAGAGACGAGCCGGTAGCCTGGGGCCGACCTACCAAGGGGTCAGGGTCGAAGATGATCTGAATTCCACACGCGCATGTCAGTAAGAAGGTGGAGGCCGGGCCCAGAGGCGCACACCTGCAATCCTAGCACTCTGAGAAGCCAAGGTGGGAGGAACGCTTGAGCCTGGGAATTCAAGACTAGCCTGGACGGCGTAGTGAGACATCATCACTACAAAAAATTTAGCCAAGCATGGTGGCATATGCCTGTAGTCCCAGCTACTTGGGAGGCTGAGGTGGGAAGGTTTGCCTGAGGCCAGGAGTTCAGGGCTGCGGTGAGCTATGACTGTGCGACAGCACTCCAGCCTGGGGGACAGAGCAAGACCCTGTCGAAGAAGAAGGAGAAGAGGAAGGAGGAGGAGGAGGAGGAGGAGGAGGAGGAGGGGAGGGGAGGAAGAAGAGGACGAAGAAAGAGTGTGAACAAGCAGTGGACACAGAGTCAAAAAATCAGGGCTCGATTTCTGGCTCAGCTTGGGATTATTTCCTGTAAACTAGGGAAAGACACAGCTCTCTGGTGGTGGATTGTGCAGGCATCCCTCAGAACCATTGCTACTGCCATTGTGCAACCCGCAAGTGACAGCAGCCAGCACCAGTGCCGCTCTTCTGGAGGACTGCCCTCAAGCTATGCCTGTTGCAACATTCAGCCTTTGCAGATGCACGCATGGGAAAGCCCCGTTTGTTTCCTAGCTCAGGGTGGGACGATTCTGAAGGGTGACTAACGGGCTGATGCCACCTGATGTGAGGCTTTGTCTCACATCACACTCCTTCTTCATACGCCTCTCTGTCCTGCTTCCCCCATTCCTTTCCCAGGCACGCCCTTCATCAGTCACTTAGGCGGGAATCCTCATCTCTGTGTCTGCTTCCAGGAAGCCTGATTTAAGACAGGGCTGTTGCAGAGGAACCACGTCTGAAAGCTACGAGCAGAATGGCCAGCGGGACAGTCACACACGGCAACATTTGGCATGAAGACATGTTATGTTTGGCTCACGGAGACTTTAAAAAATGTGAAGGGCCTTGCCAACATTTAAAAACTGGGAAATTTCACAAAAAGTCCAGCTCTCCCCTTGTCTTAAAAAATCAGAAGATTTAGCTACTCTGAGCCTGTGCTTCTGCAGGGAGACATGGGCCAAGGATGGGGGCCACTCTGCCCTCTGCATGGGGCAATATCCACCAGCCCAGCTGCTCACACACATGGCTGTCAGGGATCTTGTCATTTAAGTTGGGAACCTATGGGTCCAGCACACAGTACTCGATGAAGTTTGTTGAATCTGAAGATGGCATCACTTTCCTTGAAAACAGTTCAACTCAAGGGCTGCCGAGAGCAGGGGTGAATGATTGTGTAAGAGGACAAATCACTCCGTTCCACTCCAACTCTGTCCTCATGCCTGGCAAGGTACCGATATACACTGCCATCAACACTCTTCTGAAAAGGATGAATCAGTAACAAGAGCTGCCATGATGGGATATTTGTTTGACGGGGAACACAAAATGAAATGAAATCAAATCACTTGTGGTTTTAGCATGTAGGCGAGCAAAACAAAAACAGGTCTTAGTTTCAGATGTTGTTTTGTGTTGCCACAAATAAAAGGATGGCTACAGCTCAAAATGACATTTTAAACACTTCAAAATGTTGACTTGCCCAGTCTGTGTCCTCTTTTTTTCTTCTTAAGAATGATTATATAGGAGCCCTTTAAGCCAGTGCAACTGGCAGTGGGTCATTTAAGGAAGCAGAGGTCCGCTTGAGCACTCAACCCAGCTGTTCAGCCAGGAAGGTCCAAGGGGCTCTGCAGGTTGGTCATCGTGTTTTATAGAGAGACGGCGAGCAGTAGTAGTTAACAAGCACATCGGTTAAGTGCAGCTCAGATAAGACAGTGTCTATTGTTTGAGATCTGCGAGAATGCACCTCGAAGACCTTCACCCACAGGGAACATTATTGATCAAAGGCACCAAATGCTGTGCTCTGAAATCTATCCCCTCATTTGCACAGAGGCCGAGTTCCCCGAGTTCCCCACGGGCTACTCCAGTGCCAATGACTGAAAATAGTAGGTATGCAAAGGCAGACTCATCCTGGGAGACAAAGAACCCCTCTGATGGGCGATTTGAGCTCAAAGACACCTCAGCAGTCTTGCCAATGCTTCCTTAGAGTGAATGGGAGTCTAGGGTGCTTGATCTAACTCTCCCTCTCTCTCTTATTCACTCAAAGTTTTACTTGCCTGTATTGTAGTTTGATGTTCTTGCAGCCTTCTTGGACTCCCTCCCCATTTTAGCTAACCCAAGAGATTCACCTGATAAAGATCTTTGCAGCTTTAATCCTATCTTGGTGTCTGCTTCTGCTTGAAAATTCCAACTGCCTGTATTTGGCAAAATCTGTCTACCCTACCCAATAAATGGAGGCTCCCAATTTCTGTGTGGTTACATGAATCCAAAGCAAAAAAACACTTATAAAGAAAATGTAAGATGAGTGGGCTTTGAGGAATTGAGCATGGTGTTTAGAGAAATAGTAAAAGAAAAGGAAGAAGGTGCAGGAGGAGGGGAAAACCAGAGGAGACAACTTCTTAGCTGTTCCTCCATTTGGACAATTTTCTACTAAGAATATGGGCTTGAAGATCCCCTGAAATGCAAACTATTTTTACCACTAGAAAAAAACTCTCTGGGACTTTCTACATCCCCTGTCTTGCTCCAGAAACCCACCGTTAAATTGCCATCTGGGGATGGGATTTATCATCCCTTAGAGGACTTCTAGCCAAGAAGTCCTTTGTGGCCACAATGACAACCACAGATTATCACTCACTCTCTATAGCCTGAACCTCAACATTTCCAGATTTTTATTTTATTGAAAGGCAGAAAAAGGGAAGTAAACTGCCTGTATGAAATATGTGAAATGATAATATGTGCCTCTTAAACAAGGAAATAAAGAACATAATAATTCACACGCAGTCTCTCTCTCTCTCTCTCTCTCTCTCTCTCTCTCTCT